>QTSX02006713.1:0-42641 GCA_014839935.2 Entomophthora muscae | reverse complement strand
TTGATGGACATTAAGTTCAAATTCAGATTCAGAATCAAGTACACATTAGGCAATCACATGATTGATCAAATGAGAACTAGTAGACACTAGAGCATTCTGGATTCTACTTGGATTTTCTTTGGAATTGAATCATTTAGAGGTTCTACTTAGGCACAACTAATAAGGCATTTGATTCTGAAATTGGAGCCTGCACTTGACGCTTAAGTCCAGAGACTAAATAGAGATGGCATCAATAACCTGATTGCCTGATTGATCCTTACTTCTGGGAGTAAAATCAATAGCCAATATTGATACTAATGCTAACATTGGTATTTACACCAAGCCTGGCTCTATTTTTCCTG
The DNA here is from genome assembly GCA_014839935.2 of Entomophthora muscae. Classification (NCBI taxonomy): domain Eukaryota; kingdom Fungi; phylum Entomophthoromycota; class Entomophthoromycetes; order Entomophthorales; family Entomophthoraceae; genus Entomophthora; species Entomophthora muscae. Next base: position 42,300 of record QTSX02006713.1, on the reverse strand, counting down.
TCAGGGATTCACTCATTGGAGAGCCTTTCTCTAATAGAGTGAAGAAGAGCTCCCAGGTTAAACTTGACTAGAGTGAACCCTACTGGGATCTCTATCATTAACATATGTAAAAGGTGACCAAATAAGAAAAATCTTCCCAGGAAGAGAGTGAAGTGGTTTAACATATAATAGACACTGTTATATCCCAAGATCAACCAGGGGGCCTTGGGATGGATAATAGGGGGGAACAAAGTAGTTTTAATGTATGGGGCATGACGGCAACATAGTCCAAAATGATACCAAATGGAGTTTCTGATTTATTAGTCAGAGTTGGTTAAGGGCTGTCAAAGTTCACGTTGGCTTGCCCATAACTGATTAACACACAGAAAGCCCACACCAGAAAAATGAGCTTCATGTTGTTAGAGGAGAGCCCTATTTTATCTACTAATCAAAATTTAGAGGGGTTTGAGAAAATAGATTTATTGAAGTGAAGATAGGAATATAAAATTGTTGGAGCAATGTTCTCAGGGAAAATTTTTCAGTTTACATAATGAAGTCAAGTGGAGAAGGGGACATAGTGGTTACCAGGTGATCCTGCAAGAGTAGTTTGAAAAGTATTGCCTTGCAGGACTGCAGCAGGCTGCAGCCTGCAATGCAAGAAGAGGTGAGTTGGGTTATTGAATTGCAGTATTGTACTGTACTATGATTTGGGTTGTATTCTAGGGTTGGATGTGTAGTACTTCTCTGGCTTAGTTAATCTGCAACCTTTGATTGGCTTTGTGGTTCCCCTAATAATTGTTTGCACTGTTTCAAGCATTTGATTTTAGCCTGATTAGCTGTATTGGGTGTATCAGAGCCAATTTTAAATGTTATCTTGCTGTTGCTGTTAGGTTCATCATCTGGTGCCTTAATTTTTGAATTTAAACTAGAATTTATATAATGAATTTGGTTTTTGTTTTTGCTTTTGTTTACACTCTTGTTTTCAAAAGTGCATTTGTTAATCAGTTTTGAATGTGTTTTAATTGATTAATTTGATTAATTGATTGTTTCTGTTGTTTCCTACTTTTGCATTTATAAATGCAATTTCCAAATTCTTCTGTGTGCTAAGAGACCCAAGGTTTAATTTTCTTCTTGTGAAAGAGATAAAATTCCTTACATCCTCATTCTCTAATTTTCCTCTCCCCAATTTCCTACCCCTCTATATATACTTGGTAATATATTAAATAAAGACAAGTTTTACCCCAATCTATTGTTCACTTCTATTTGGATTTACTACCCTGCTATCAGGTATAGTATTTGAATAGTTACAAGGGCTAACTCTTATTTAGCATACTCCAACAGTCTGAATATACGACAGCCTGTGACCAATAATCTGCAAAGGTGTTTGGTAGAATGGACCAGGCAAACCCCCAGACCACAGATACAACAACCAAAATTACTAGTCCTTGAGCCAAAGTAGCACACAAGTCAGATAGACTGTTAATGGTGTCAGTAAGATGGCTACAGAGAGTATAAAAATTTATAATATTTTTTATTTTAGAATTTCTCCAAACACTGGAATAAAATAATCCTCCATAACATTTTTTCATCTTTCAAAATTTAACAAATTAAATGATGAAAATGATTTTTATGAAACATCTGAAAATTTGGATAGTTTTTACTAAAATGCCTTTATTGAGCTATTGGAAAATCAAGATATCTTTATAGGAGCTATCATGATAGGCTATAAGGATTGAAATTTCTAACATCTGTAGTAAATTTAGAATAGCTAAAGGAAACGAGGAAAATGGGGAAACAGTTATCTGTTAGAGGATTTTTGGAATCCAATTTTGTGAGTTAAGTTTGTTACAGATATGAGCTTATTTGAGTAGGTAATAAATGGTGTAAATTCAGATGCTGTAAACATGCCCCACACAAGTGTTTTCATGTGTAAATAAAGTTTAGCGGGATAAGCTTTTATTAATTTGAGTTGAGATGGCAAATTTTAGATTGATGTATTTTCAAGATGCTGCAATATAAAATTATAAGTGAATTTTAACTATTTTATATTTTTTTAAAATTCAATAGTCTTAATGCAAAAACGTCATCCTGAAATAGATTTGAGATAGTGTTTTTGAGATAACATAAGCTGTCAAATTATCTATACCAAGTAGTGCAGCTTAGAGGCAGAAACTAAATACAAAATTTCTTAGGGTATATGAACCATGTAATGGTAGCTAGAATGCCAAATATAAATATTGTGCCACAAAACTCAAATTCTTTGGCCTTTTAAATACTGTTTGACTAGTCAGCCAAATAATTAAAATATATAAATTTTAAAGCCAAAATAATCAGATTTCAAAGAAAATCAAGGAAAAATAGTTTGCAACAACTTAATTTGGGCTTAAGAATATTGTTTTGTAAATATCTATTTATTAAAAGTATGTTTAGGAATAAGATTGAATAAGGATAGGTATTGCTTGAGGGGTTGGTGCTTTTTGTTTATAATATGGAATCACTAGGTTCATTTTGAGAGATAGATGGCACTGAGTGTGAAAGTTCTTCAACTTTCAGAGACAGTGATTTTAAGCAGTCTCTATACCTCTGGTTTTCTGCTTTAAGCTCAAGGTTATTGGCCAGTGATCTGGCTAGTTCATTCTCATAGTATTTGATTGTAGAGGTCAACGCTTCAGTCTCACGACCTTTGCAGGCGCAGTTTTCTAGCACCTTTTCAATTATATTATGCTCCGAAAACTCGGGACAGTGCTGTACCAAAGCAACAAATAAGTTAGAGTTTTCACTGAGTAATTTTTGGTTAATCTGTCTTTGAGTATGTAGCTCTTGAAGATGAAGTTTCGATTCATCAATCAAAAGAGCTTCTCTCTTTGAAGTAGAGCTTTCAAGACGCTGATAAAGAGCATCCTTTTGACTAAGTTCTTCAGTGAACTTCTCATTCCTCTTGGATTCCTGAGCACGGAGCTGAGCAAGTTGAAGCTGATAGGTTTCCATCAGCTCTGTGATTGTAGTGAGAATTTCAGAAAGATCCTCGCCTTCTTGTGATGCAAGCCGAGCTTCTTCCTAATAAAGTTTGTAATCATCTTGAAACATTGCTACCTGAAGGCTTCCTAATATTGCTTTAGGGATAACAGCTGTAGCTGACGGATTCAAAGGGACTAGTGCAGGTAATGTAGTCTGGACTGGAGGCGACTTTGCAATCTTTGTGATTTGTGGTGCAGGAGTGGAAGTTTGTAAAATCGGATTGTACATCTTAGAGTGATCTGAGCTGTGAGGTTTTTCTTTTAAAAGATCAATATCTGGGAGGGCATTGTATGGTTCAGGGGTTTCTATCTTTGGGGTGGCAGTGGATTTACTTTGTGGAGCTGGGAAGGTGATCTGAACTTTACAAGACACTCGGTGATAAAGCGCTAGCAATTAAATTAGAAGGAATCAAGTAGAGATTTAAAACCATATTGCAGATGTAAAGGTATAAACTTAATTATTAATCCTTAGCACTTTGAAATAATAAAAAACAGAGGTAATTTAACTTACTCTCTCCACCATTATTAAGAATATCTACACCAAATTCCAAAAGGTCTCCGTTACTTAGCTTATGTGGAGAAGATTCTTGACCTTCTCCCGAAAGCCTGACAGAGTTGAGATATGTACCATTGCTTGACTTTGCATCCCTAATAAAAACAGTATTGTTCTCACACCAAATCTCTGCATGTGTACGAGACAGAACTTTAGAATTAAAAAAACCATTGGATGTTGTTGGCTCAGTCTTGGGGGAAACCTGGCGTCCGATTCGTATTTTCTCAAACAACTCCAAATACTTTGTAGCTCCAGAGGTTTTATTTGAGGGCTCAAGGATGACTGTTGGAGGAAGAGCCCCAGGAAGCCCATTAGAAGCGTTTGCTCCCTTTAAGATAGAGGGCTTAAACCCTCTCTGCAACCCAACCACTAAATGGATAGTTTAACAAAAGACTTGGGCTTGCTAAACAATGTAAAGGAAACATATAATAATAACACAATATAATAAAAAAGGTCTTTAAAAATCAATTGCTCGTGATATTGAGATCGAAAAGAAATGGGATTTTTAAAGCTTGGGAAAATGTAACTTTGCTTCATTGAGGACTGTTATTATGTTTGAACAAATAGCTACGTTTTGAAGATGGAGTGTTTAAAAAGAAAACCTTAAAGCAGAAGAAAAGTTTAACATAATCAAAACGCGTCTTTAGGATTTTAAAAAATAAATACTTTTTTTCTTGCTTTCATTTTCCATGGCTCAAGTGCAAGTTATTCGCTAGGATCTGAACACAAATCAGCAAACTAGACTTTGCATGTACCATAAGTTAGCATAGTTAACTGCCATGTCATTACAATTTGCAGTGGTCAATAATCGCCCTTGATTAGGGCTGCTTCGGCCGAGCCCCAGGCAGAGTGGCCAGTTTTTAGCTATGGGTCATACAATTTAAGAGTTTATTTTTCTATGTTTATATTAAATTATCCGTTCTGGCTGTACCGGCCCAGAGCCGAAAGCTATCCGGGGCTGAGCCTAAGCACCCCCCTACCCTTGACTCAGTACTACAGTGATGTGTTTCAATCCAACAAATCCCTTCTTACCCTTTCCAATCAGCAACAACCAGAGAACTTCGGAATAGCCCCAGCTAGCTTCCGGCTCTGGGCCCATACACCCAGAACGGCAATGATGTATGTTTAAATATTTAAATCTAATTTTGATAAGAGTGGCCTATAGCCAGAAGCTGGACACAGCAGCTCTAATTTCACCCCACTCAATTTAAATCCAAATTCAAAAAAGTAGACTGATTCTGTAATAGTTTACATCCTATTTTTAATGATTTCAGAAGGGAATCAAGTAACACGATTTAACTAAAATCAATCTCACACGTACTTTCTGAAAGCTTGAGACGAGGCTGCTACAATTTCATAGGCCACATGGAAAAACTTAGAGGTTATTTTCACAAAGAGTGTTGTTCGTCACCTAGATCTTTACCGTTTTCTTGTGCAAGCAAGAGCTTGGATGTAAAATCAAGTTATTTAATTCTTCTTTAAGGATGCCTTATTCTTTGTATGAGGCTTATTCAAAATAAGTAATATGACTTACACTTGATACTATACCGTTATTAGATAGTCAGATCTTATACTCCATCACATAACATACTTTTCTAAATATTCAACAATAAACTATTTAAACTTGCTTAAATTAGATCTTTCCATTAACTTAAAAATATAGAAAGTTATAGTTATATCAAAATTGCCTAAAAACCAGCTGAAGGAAAACTAATTGGCAGAATAAATTCCTGCTCCTTATTTCTCATTTATTAACTTTACAATAATAAAATATTTGTTTCAACATCCTCAATTACTCCTTCTTGGGAAATCATTTCTACAAGAAATGACTTGATCAACAAGTAAAGGTAGCCAAAGACAAAAGCCAGATATTACACTAGATCATACCTTGAATTCCAAAGGAATCTAGATCCTTCAAAGAACATGATATCTATGCTCTACATGGACATTATGTAGCTTATCAGTTAACTATATAACACTGTTCTTCTATATTCAATAAAGATTTTGTTCTCTTCTTAAATCTCTCCTTGTTTTGTATTATATACTTCTCAGATGTATATACTTGACAGTGGTAGCACAGGTAGATTCTGAACACCTACCTTACCTGAGAAAAAATATCTCAAGAAAACAACTCAGGAATTAATGCCCCTACAGACTGGAGAACCTATGAGAAATAGTAAGCCAACCTTGTAGGACAAATCATTTTCAACTATGTTTTTGTACTTATCAAACAGTTTGACTATCTCACTATGAGAGGAACCTTGAACCAACCAATACAACAAAAAGCACCTGAAATATCTCCTACAGTATTTCAACATATTTTTTCTACAGATATTGACTCTTTTTCTGGCTTACGCTTAGAAAAGGACACTCTTTCAGGAAGCCAGTCATAGTAGAGGCATTGGGCGGCTTGGGGTGAGGTGCGGCCAAGCCGGCGGGTAAGGCCCACCATAAAATGGGTGCTAACTTGATAATGTAAGATACAGATCATCCCAGCAAGGACCAGGGACTGGAGTTGGAGACCATGGAATCCACCAATACTGTCAAAGTAATGTAGAGTACTCCAAATAGTTGGGTAGATGTGGTCTCGGCTGCGGTGGTAGGTTCCAGTTGGCGGTCTGGTCTTGGGGTTAATGGCGGAGTCATGGGAACGAAGTACACTGGTAGGTAGTTGTACTTGTCCTTGAACAATAAGGGCAGTATCTCAATCCTCTTTCCTTCACGTCCTATGTATTTGGTACTTCTAGTCCTTGCCAATAGGTCAGCAATGAGGATGGTTTCCAAGTCGTACTCCAAATAGGCTGGGTTGGGCAGGTATTTAGTAAAGTGCACAGGTCCAAAGGGGGCTCCCAGGGGACAGTATAATGCCTTGGGCAGTTTGGCAGGTTGGTCTCTGGAGGAGGCAGCGGCCTGGATGTCTACTTGGCTGAAATTAAGATGGAAGATCACTAAGACTAGATAGGGTAGAATTTGTTTGAACCAAAGGTTCATAAACTTTATTATTGAAAATGACAATGTGGTCATCACAACACTGCCAGCGTTTTTATGCCATGTGAATTTGCTTTTTTGCCTTTTGCAGGCTTCGGGTCCATGGGCAGTTCACCGGTAGGGCATGGATCTTGGCTTGGGATCTGGAGGGCATCGGGTCCTGGTCAGGCACACTTTGGCAAACAGGAATGCTTAATTTTGCCACTTTGGTTCACCATGTCACCTGAGCGGCCTAATTGCATTCCCCTTCCTGGACTAGGGACCGGCAGCAGTGGGTGCTTATTGGCAGGGCTAATAGTGGGTCTTATCCAAGCCACAGCTTCCGCGTAGGTCTGGGCCCTCAGTGGCACCGGTTTGGTGGGTCTTGGCTGGACTAGCTCTGGGGAACAGAAGTGGCAATGTTTTGTTTTGCCATCGTTGTTCACCACGTCACCTGAGCTGGTCAATTGCAATACTTTTTTTGGACTGGCAACTGGCAACAGCTGGTGTTTGTTGGCAGGGCTAGTGAGGGGTCTTTCCCCAGCCTCCTTTAGGCAGACCATATCACCTGCGTAGGCATGTGTCTTCAGTGGCGCCGGTTTGGTGGCAATCTGGCAACCATTCAGGGAATCTTCAGTATTAGACTGGCAGGCTGCAGAGTAATTCAACAATTCAAGTCTGTGACTTATCAAATTGGCGGGTCCTGGACTGTCCTGGGGGTCCAATCCGCCTTCAGGGGACTGGGGTTTGACTCTTGGGTTTTCAATACAAGTATTAAAATGTCATTCATGACACACTCTCTGGATTTAAAAAAGACAAATCAAGTCCTCTTAAGTTGTTTACTTTCAAAGACTCAGGACCAGTGAAATATCACTCATAGTCACAGGAATTGCTTCCAAATTTGTTGATAAGTAGGTTGAAGCCAACTCAGAATAAAAACTGCACCTGTTTAAAGGGCCTTCATTGAGAATTTTTCTTGATAACACTATCACAATGATTGCCTAGGAACTCAGTAAGACAGATATCATTGATAAATACATTGTCATCAATAAAGGCATCCAATATAGAGCACATATACACATAAAGTTTTATGATCCCTCTACTCATATGAACTTCTATAATGACCTCAAATCCTACATCATGAGAAACTTTAAATTAAACAACTTAACCAACATTCAGAAAAGTTTGCAGCTTAAAAAACAGACAGTATATACCAAACTGCAAAACACAATGAGATCACACCACCCAGAAAGAATACTTGCCTCAACAAAATCTCCTTCCACTATCAGCCCACATTCTAGAGGAAGAACTTGCAGCACATATTCTGATAACATATAGCTCACCAAAGAGCCTCCTGATGTCATAGCAAGCAGCTGTCATATAGCAAGGTGCAGAAGGGAAACTTAAGCCATTAGGGTATTGTGCCACAAAAGCCTAATAGAGGAAAAGCGCTGAACAGGTTAGGTAAAAAATCCTGCGGCTAAGGAGCGGTAAGCACCAAGGTTGGGAATAACAACTTCAGCCAGACTGAGGATGATCAGAATGACTATCACAGCTCTACTGTGATTGCAGGCTAGTGGAAGGGGTGGAGCTTGGGAATTGAGGATTGGGATCTGAGTGACTTGGTCTGGGCAGGGAAATTCTGTTGGCAGCTGGAAGATAATTGGCTGGCATCTTCAGTCTGAGATTCTGTTTGGTTGGGGAATGAGGCAATTTCTTCTTCAGGTTTGGGTCCATCTGCAGGAATATCTGAGTCTGGTAGCTTAACTTAGGTGCTGTTTACAGCCAATTTATTGGCTGCATTAACAGCAACCCCAGTGGCTGCAAGATGGTCCACTAGCACATCCATGCAAATGGTGTGATTGGAGAAGGCAGGAACAACAGTGTGAATAGCTGCAGAAACAGCATCAGGAACTAGGGTTTTAACAGATCTGCTGGTTGAATTCTACAGTAGATCTGCTTAATAACAGATCTACTGCAGAACCCAGCAGATCTGATTGAGAGCGGCATTGGGTAGACCCAGCCTAATTATAGTATTAGGACTGGGTCCCGTCCAGGGGGGCAGTTTAAACCGCCTCACACCCGCCCTGGTGAGTGGTTGGGGGGTTAAATCCCCCAGCAGGCTTTTGCAGCCACCCGTGCTTTTGCTTGGCAGCCTTTTGTGGGAGTTTGGACCCCATAACAGGCGCTGTAAGGCTGGCCCTTACACCTGATGCAGAAAAAGGCAGAAGAGTTTTTTAGACAAGCCATTTTTCCTGAACAATGAGACTTTAAAAAGGACCAGGACATGAATTCAATCATCATGTTTCAGAGCTAAAAAACATATCATTGTATTAGAGCAAGTCCATCAAGATTTTCAGTCTTAAGACCACAATCAAGTGACTCAGGCTTATCCAGACAGAACAGGACAAGTAAAAAACAATAATTAATCAAAGTGATTTGAATAAAACATATTTATTTGAGGTGCCAAGAAAGAGAATGTTGTAATATGAGAGTAGAGGGAAAATAAGAAAATTATACACTTAGTGTTTGAAGTTGAGAGAAAGCAGGGGGTAATTAAGTCAAATACGTTTAAAGTATGTATTGCAATTTTAAATGATGTAGGTTATGGCTCAGTTCAAGCCTTTATTATTTTAGGCTTTCAGAAATGTATTCAAGCATCAAAGTTAGCTCACTATAACATGATATAAAATAAACAGGTGGAGACATTCATGCATTTGACAAACATGTTTTTTATAAATTAAGAGGCTCATAATTGAATAATTAAATAAAAATTAATATATAAAGCTACTTAAAGGAGCTTCAAACCCAATTTTTTATGGTTCACCCTGACATGATCAATTGTTTGGGAATTTTATCACCAAATAATGAAACCCAGGGATAAAATAATGAACAATCCAACACAACACAGATACCCCATCATGTGCTAACAAATCTTTAGCAGATTTCATATCACAATTTGGGTTGAAATAAAGAGAACATGATCATTTGAAACCAATATTAATAAAATTCACACCAGATGACTGTATTTCTTAAGATAATACTGAAAAAAGGTTAGTAAAGCTCCAGAACATCTTGCATTTGTTTTAAGTGTTAATTAAGGCCTCATATCATAATCTAGTATCTTCTACTAGCATACTTACTTTCAGGAAGCCATCCTGCAGCAGGTTCAGGGGAACTTACGAGCAGATGGCCTGCAGGTCCCAAGGGAGGGCCCACTACAGGATGGGGACTAACTTTACAATATAGGAGAACAATTTTTCAAGCAAGGCCCAAGGCTCATTGATGGGCACCATGGAATCAATTAATCTAGTGAGGGTTATGTAGAGGACACCAAATAACTGGGTGGAGGTTGAATAATTGATAACCACAGTTTCTTGTGGGTGGTTGGGCTGCAGGGCCACAGGGGAAGTCATAGGCACTAAATAGGCAGGAAGGTAGTTATATTAGTCCCAGAATAGTAATGATTGCTTGATGTACCAGGTGTCTTCATGTCCAATAAGTTCAGGTTCTCTGGTCTGGGCTTCAGGGGTGTAGATTAGAGTTTCTTTCAAGTAGAACTATGAACAGGCAGGATTAAGTTATATTCTGTGAAATGTACCAGGGCATAAGTGTCAGGAACCCATCCGCTCAGAAACATACCACCCAAAAGGTGTATGGCCGCAGATGGGTTCAACCCGGTGATTAGAGAACCAATTGGAAGGGAGACCATCCCCATATGGAACAATTCCCCAAATAAACAATATCAACCCAAAAGAGGGTTAAATCTTCCCAGCAGGAAGTAAGCTCCAAGATAACCCAGGAGGAAAACCAAAGCCATGGGATGAAATAAAGAAGGACTGGGCGGACTGGACCCCATGACCTTTGGTTCCTCTTTGATGGAGGGATTTGATGACAGTGGGGTGGCGGTGTACCATACGCCTGGTACCACTTGGCGCCACAACTTGTCCAAGTGACCAGGAGGAGGAAAACCAGAATCTGCTCTGGTTCCAAAAGAAAGGCTTGCAGTAAGGGACTGAACAAGGAGCAACCAAACCAACCATTTATACCCAAATGGTCCCCATTGGGATGACTTGGGTAGCATCATGGTGTTTGATTTCAGGATTTGAGAGCAGGCAAAAGAAAAATCAATTAGGTTGTTAAATTGACTTTATTAACTGAACAAGTAAATATAATGGAATATGGAGCCTTATATAGGCTATCAGTGAAGACCAATTTGTGTTTTTCAAAAGTCAGTTGTGAAAAAGGAGGGGAAAAATTGGCAGGAGAAGCTTGGGAACTTAAGATGCAAATTAAAAATGATTTTTGAACCTTTACCCCTGCTAGGACTCCCCTACAGCTAGGAGTACTTTTCCCCAGCTGTTGGTGAGTCCCAGCTTGGGGAACCTCCTGGTAGTTGAGCAACCCACCAGAAGGAGAGGCTCCGTTGTTTTGATTAATCAAAACAACTACAGAGCCTTGTTTTTGTTCTTCAAAACTGTTTCCTGGTTTAATAACAGATTTGAGAGGCCCTGCTGCAGGCGTAAACTCTGATTGGCTGGAGCCTGTAAATTTGAGCAAATTCAAAGGTAAGATTGAAGTCCAAGTATTAATGTTGTCTAGGCAATAAGATGATGAGCCCGAGGGACCAGGTTCAATCCCCGTGTTGAGCAAAGGGCAGGCCTCCTGGCTTTATCCCAAGGAAGAAAAAGGTAATTTTGAGCAGATATTACATGCTAATAATTCCTTTTTAGGACCTGAGAAAAACCACAAATTAGGAGAAAGGCTTTCAGACCCTGGGTCAACCAAGATTCTGTTAATGTTGTCAGGAAAGGAGGCAAAGGCGTTCCTGACAGTAAGATTCTCCTGGGGGACGGTATAACTTGGGTGGCTTGTCTGCAGTTTCTTGGGACTAGCTGTTAAAAGAGGCAGATCCAGAGAAATTAATCTGGAAATGAAAAAGTGCTAAAATTAGATATGTGATGACCTGGGTGAACCAGAGGTTCATAACGCTTTATTGCAAAAATGGCAATGGGAAGCTTTCTGGCAGCCCCAGAGTATAATTATTTCCATCTCCTATAGAAAAACTTTCGAAAAATCCTTTTGGCCAGGTGGTAGCATTTACCAGGGTTTAGAAATCCTTGGTGGCATTGGAGGTCGTTGGCATGTTATTGGCTGTGTCAGGGACCCACTTGGCAGGAAACAAGTTCCCTAGCTGGTGGGCCAAAGCCCCTAAGTTCCATCCTGCTATTACTGAGCCAATAGGAACCGTGACCATTGCAAGGTGTCCTAGGTGTCCCAGGTAAGCAATTCTTCCAAACATGGAACTGAAATGACCAAGTATATAGTAACCCACCACATACGTCAAGAGATAAAAGGAGGCATAAGGTCTAACCAGAGCAGGTTTGGTAGGAGGTGGAGTAAACAAACAACCATATTGGAATTTACGTCCCCAGTGGCCGGAAGGGTATTTGAACCATCCCTGGGCAAGGGATTCCTTTTGATGTTCTTCATCTGAAGAAGAATTGTACCAGTCAGTTGTAGGCGTTGGGTTTTCCAAGGTAGATACCACTGGCAAGAAGGAAGCTAGAAACCAGGATAGGAATAGAATTTCTCTCATGGCTTCAAAATATGTTTATCAGAATATGAATTAGTAGCAGGTGTAGGATAAAATCTTTATTGTTGGAACAAAGAGAAATAATGAGAATAGCTCACTTAAATACCCTCCAAATGAAGGCTGGGACATTTAAGTGGTATTTTAGAGAATAAGAGGGATTTTCATGGGCTTGTGATCAAAATAATACCTTTTTCCAAACAATGATGAAAGTAAAGCTTACTAATTTGCAAAGATAAAAGGTTGAAGCAGTGGATCCAAGGATAAGCCATTGTGCTGTACATGATTAAGTGGGGACAGGCAAGATAATTGCTTAAAACTAAGTACAGAGCTTTGATCAAATATAGGCTCTTTTGATTACAGAGTGGCAAGGTAGACAGCGGCAGCCAATCAAATTGCAAGCAGGAAGTGATGTTGTTAAGTGTGTTAATAACCTTTTTGAAATTCAATTCAAAAGCCAGAGCAAAAGTTGAATGAATAGGATACACATATAAAGGTAAACTAAGTTGAACAGTTAATTCTGTATTGACGCTGGGTCCTTCTGTAGGGTTCTGAGTTCAATTCCTGTTGAACTCATTGTCCAAATACAAACTGGCCCCAAATTTCTTGTTGTTGTGTTGGTTTGAAGAAGTGTTTTTGCAAAGGTTGTCAATAAGATTCATGTAGTCAGGGAAAGAATCCCTGAAAGGCTGGGTTCAGAAGGTGAATATCAATTTCCCTCTTTGAGCCATCAGATTTTTCATTATCTGGTGGGCCTTGTTTTTGGGGTAATTCATGCAGTGCTCCATTGGCAGAGGGCTGGTGTCAGGTCTGAGAATTTAAGTCTCAACTGATATTTCCTATTTTGTTGATATTTATACCAAGACTTCTATTTGTTTGTTTGTTTGTTTCTCCTTTACCATCTTTGGTTGCCTATATTTCCGCAAATACTGAACCATTTCAGCCCAAACTGGTGTCAGCCAAAAGCCCTCAATTCCAGCTTTCAGAATCTTACTCTTGACAATATACTTCTGATTCGAAATTATGAGTTAATCTTGCTTAAACATAATTCCCCTATCATCTCCTTTTCATAGAATTGGGTATAAAAACCCTCAAAGTTCTATTATTCCAAGCAATTCAATCTCCTCCTGTTTAGGCTCATCAATAAAACTATTGTCTCAATCCTAGCTGTATCTCTTGTATCCGTGGGAAATAGTAATTTGTTGGTGATGGTTGAGCACAGGCTTTGATACAACTGCAGCTGTTGTTGAAAAAGTCTGAAGTCTTACAGCCGGTTGATCACAGGAATACTATTCAAGTCAGCACCTTCATTGTCTAGGATAGGGGTTTTGTGAGGGGCAAGGATTGACCATGGGTTACGCCTCATAAGTTGATTTTGGAGGTTTCACCAAAGTTGAATCATCCCTTGACTTGAGCTCAAAAAACGTGGGATGGAGACTGCAGGGGGTCAGAGTTTGAATCCCAGGGGTGGGATTCCATCTTGTTAATCAGTAGTAGGTAACTGTTGCTCGTGAAGTTTACTCTAAAAATAGCAGATAATCAAGTTACAGGTTTAGAATAATCTAAATACTTGAATGCATAAGCTGTGGGCTTCAAAACTGAAGACCCTGATATCAATTCCCAAAGAAAAACTGGCTTAAATAAACAAGAATAATTAAAAATGGGTTCAAACTAATTGAAAATATAGATTCAGAAGCAAGCCAAAGTTCAAAAAATCCAGAAAATCCATAAATCAAGTCAGGAGATCTCCAGAAAAAACAGAATATGCAGAAAACAAAGCAAAATTTAAAAAACCCAGTCCAAAAACCTAAAGCTGAACCAAGTAATATAATTAATCCTAGGAAATAATTTTGTCTCTCCTGAAACAAACCATAGAATTCTAGAGCCACAAATAAAGATTCTAGACCAGCCAAGACAAGAATTAATGTCAGGGAAAGGAACCTACTATACAAGACAATATTTCACACACTGATCCAAGTAAATCTTTAGTTGGGTACACCTAATTATTTGCTTTAAATTCCACTAGTATAAACAAACAACAAAATTTGATGGTAGCCTTGTGATATCATTGAGCCTAAAATCTATAAATTTCAAAAACTTAAGTTTTAAGTAATACCACTTTTCAGAAGATAATTAAAATAATGCTTCTGACATTATTGTCTTTCTTTATGAGAGACCTTGAGTTGAACTACTATATTGCAATACCAGACTGTACCTAACCTCAAATATGACTTGTTTGCCAGCCCCAACCAAAATCACATATTTTTTCAAGACTAAAGATTAAACATGTACTCTGCATCTGCCCTTTTATTTTCACTGGTATCTATTATTCTTTGGGTTATATAGTGGAGCTTTTAGACACTTCACCCCTATGTCAAGGGTCTGGATGTACAAGCATTCTGGCTACTGCCAACCTACTTAACATCCAGCCATCACCCAATTTGGTGCCCTTCCAATATACCATTTGACATACTGAGAATGGTAACCAAGCAATATCACATGAAAATCCAAGTGATAGGGAGCGCCTTTTTGGGGAAGCTTTGAATATAAAAGTAGGAGGAGAAGAAGTATATTTTATTGGATGATAATTTAGACTTATATAGATTTAGCTGTGGAGGGAATATTAGTTGGACTAAACCCAGGGACTGCTCATGTGCTGGATGGGTTTGAGTTGTTGGATACCTGGAAAGTCATGTGATATTGGTTTGTTGACATTTATGGTATGTCAAATGGTATATTGGAAATGCACCAAATTGGGCAATGACTGGATGTTAGATGTGATGGCAATAGCCGGAATACTTGTACATCCAGGCCCTCAACAGTTTATTGAAACTGGAAACAATCAAGCCAGCGGCTGCAATATATCCAGGTGTAACTATGAGCTTGTTTTTTGTCCTTTCAGGCATCTATATCAATATATACTGCAACAACCCTTGTTCTTGTCCTTTCAGACAGTTCTCAGTGGCTACCTTTTCAATAGGTCCATTTTTGCTGGATGCGCCTATCCTGATTGGCTGTCCTTGGCACGTGCGTTGCTACTGGCCTTAGCAGGCGTACATGGCACTTCAGCTATAGCCTATGCTCTTCTTGAGCTAGCCTACTGGCAGCTATTGATTGGCTGTATCCTTACACGCTTATTATTGCAACAGGAAAGTACACTGTATTTGGTTGACACTTAGAAATGGTCCTTAATCTGTCTTCCAACATTGGAAGGTATAATTCTGGTATTTCATTTGTAGGGCTTAATCAGTGGTCCTTTTCTGGCTGGCAAGCCTTCTGCTTATTAATGCAACGGGTTTAATTAGGGATTATACACTGTATAATAGCAGACTCAATCCAATATCAACTCATGGATTATCTGCCGTGTAATGCTGACCCAAACTGATAAGGAACCCAATTATACGTCATGTAATGCTGATCCAAACTTGGTATTTCTTAGCCATATGTGCATCACTTATTTTATACACTCATATATGTCCATCAGGTTGGATGGGACTGAGTTGATACAACGTCTAGTAGGATGGAATGAGCAATATACAATTGATGATTACATGTTTACACGCCGTGTAATTAATGATAATCACTATATTGGCTAACGTTTATAAGGAATATAATGCTAATATCAATTATAATAAGCTAGTAATTATATGGCATATAATTATTACACATTGAAATGACAATCAGTGATAATACAGTGTATAATTTTTGTATCTATCATAATAAACTAGCAATTATACGGTGTATAACTGCCATATCCATTATAATATATTAGTGATTATAAAGTATATAACTGCCAAATCCATTATAATATATTAGTGATTATACAGTATATAACTGCCAAATCCATTATAATATATTAGTGATTATACGGCATATAACAGCCATATACATTATAATATGTTGGTGATTATACAGCATATAATTACTACGCTTAATAGAGTATTAGCCTAGTGATAATACGGCGTGTAACTGATAATGATCTGCATGCAATGATTAGCCTGATCATTTGTGGTCAATCAGCCTAATCTCACAGTATGAAAACAATCAAAAATACCTCAGAATTAAACAAAAAATATTTCAAATTTAAGCAAATTCCAACTAACAGAGTAAAATATACACTCTGTTAACAGGTAGTTTTGGTGTTAATAGTCAAAATGGGTCAAGACAGCAACAGAATGCTCATGCACCAAGCAAGACAACTCAAAATACAATCCAAAATACACTTATTCACAAACAAAATGGTGTGAGTTGACCTTTGGTGTCAGGATTGACAATTATTTACCCCTGGAAACCCGGGCCCAAGGGCAGGATTCAAACCCTGAACCTGAATTCCTGCAGTCTGCCAGCCCCATGGACCAAGGGCCCGCCTGCCCGCTTTTTCTGAGATCAAGCCTCTGCAAGCTGAAGCCCCTGCTAAGTCCCAAAGCCAGAAAACCAGCACAGGTTCAATTATGATGGTTCCTGAAGATGATCTTCTCAAATTGTCTAATGGAGGCAGATAAAGTTCCTCTATGAACTTCATGAATCTGAAGTCCTCTTGGATGACAAATCAAATTCCTCTGTCAAGAGAAATCAAGGGCTTTAGGTCCAACCCTGTGACCACAGAAAAAAATCAAGAAAATCAAGTAACCAATTTGAACAGTCTGACCAATGAGATAACACCCAGCCAAGGTGCCATTTTGTTGCTCCCATACCTGGGCCTCCTGGCCACCCACCTGTATTTTCCCCAATATTCTGATGAAACCCTCATGGGAGATACTAAGTTTGGAGGTGGGATTCTATATATGCCTATAGATTCCGCGCTCAAACCTTATCATCATTTTTGAATAAAGGTTATGTTATTTTGGCTCACATAGCTATTGCCTTATTTTGTATTTGCTATCTACCAATTCAGTACAAGATCTCCTGGTCCTCCTGTCCTGTCAACCGCAGTTTTCTGTCCTCCTGGTGTATCCTTTGGCCCCGTTCATTTCACTGACTACCCTTTGAAACCCAAATACAAAGACTACACCCCGGAAAAGATACTCAAACTTGATCTTTTGGCCCGCATACAATCTACAGTTAGATACAACTGTCAAAGCCTGTGGATGTTCTCAACACCCAAGTTGTTTAGAGGGGAATTCAACTATCTTCCTGCTTACAAATTTTCCATGGAACTGCCTGTGACCCCCAAACCTATGCCTGCTTCCTCACCCAACCTTCCAGCCAACCATACTGGTAAGCTGTTTAGGATTATGTACATCACCCTCACAGGGATTATTGACACTATGATCCCGGCCGCTGCTCTGTGGTCCTGGGTGGGCAAATTAATCTCCTACCTCTTTAAGTTAGCTCCTCTCTTGTGATGGGCTTTGCCTGTAAAAAATCTGGCCCGGGTTACCCCTGAAAACAATGGGCTGGCCGCTTAAGACTGGATCCCTGACATTTGGTGTACACATGTTTACTATGCAATTTGGTGATGAAATACACCCAAGCACAGTGAGTCAAAACTCAAACCAAAAATGAAACACAATAGCAACTCAATATGTAAACAAAATCACTCAATCAGTTTGTGCAATGGATTTTAATCAAGAATGATTCCAAGGTATCTAAAATAAGGCACACAATCTGAAACACAAATTTTAAAAGCATTGTGATGGGTGTTTAAATTTGGCAGCAAAATCTGGGAAAATGGGTGAATTTTTTGAGTACTCTAAAATGGGCGTTGTAAAACCAAAAACAACTAATTAAGAAATAAAAAAATCTATAATTGGGATATTGGGAGAGAAAAACTCTAATTAAATATCCATATTCAGATAAAAGCAAAAAATAAAATTAGGGAGTAATTTAATTGAAATTTATTTAATATTTTATTAAATTTTAAAATGGAAGGAACACAACAACAGAGTACCAATACACCTGTTGTGCGCCGTAGTTGCGGTTGCCCCTGCGGGTCAAAGAATAGAGTTAGTGCAACCCAAGTGCCTACTCAAGAAGGAGATGGGAGAGGAGAGTTCCATAGTGACGCTGCACTGACACAGACAGTTCAAGGAGCACAAGCTGCTAGGGTGCAGAGAATCAACCCTTGGGTCCCAAAGCTGACCTGGAAGCCCACCAAGGTTACCACTACCAAAACGGTTAGAAACAAGGAGATAGAACTTATTTTTTATGTGTTTGACGTTGTGTACCGGCAAGAGTTGGTCCCGTCAGCCATGCTGGAGAAGGTGAAGCCTGTACTTGATACTAGCTACAAGCCCTACGTCAGTGATGGCAATCAAGAAGATGACAAGGAGACCCAGTTCTACCAAACCAATGAGGGACAGCTGGTGTTAAAGAAAGTTGCTGCGTTTTACACCAAGGTGCCCATGCCCTGTGTTGTGCCTAACGCCAATGAGCCAATCCCCACTGCTAAAAAGCCCACCCAGAAGTGCATCCCCGACATCAAACACATCATCCTGCTTAAGCTAATGTGGGAATTGGGTGATTACAAGGCAGCTGCGGCCCTTGTTGGAGTGGATCCCAAGTACACCAGCAAGACCTTCCAAAAATTCATCAATACTGGTTGTGTCCTTGCCGCGGAGAAATCATTGCGTGTTTCTACCATGCTCACCAAGGAGAACAAATGGGCAATCCACTAGTGGATCACCCAGGACTGCCATCTTGAACTGGCAAATATACATGCTATGGTTAAATCTACTTTTGGGGTTGAGGCTTCCATTTTCTTTTACTATCATCTGATCAAGGGAATGCGCTTTTCCTGGAAAAAGCTTGGGGTATCCCCATACAATTGTAATAGCCCAGCCAATGTTGAGACCCGGAAAAATATGCAGAGGCGTACACTACCCTCAAAGTCAAGGGGATGGTCAAATTTTACTATATTGACAAATTGGTATTTGCCTTGTCTATGCACAATGCATATGGCTATGTCCCCAAAGGCTCCAATGACGGGTTGGCTTGGCGTGCTGCAGTCTGCACCACAGCCTACTTGGTGGTGGCTCTCCTTGGTATAAAGGGGGTCAAACTCTACCAAATGATATTGGGTTTTCATAACAGCAGGACCTTTCTATCATTTCTCCAATTGGTCCAGGAGCACCTGAGGTGCACAAGCCCTGGCTTCACCAATGTCATTGTGTTGGACAACATTGGTCTCCACAAAGTGACTGACATTCTTGAAGAATTTCCATCAATTGACACCAGCATTGCTGTGGGCCCCCAGCAATTGGCCACAGCAAATTTGCGCCTTCTCTTCCTCCCTGCTTATTTGCCATTCCTAAATACTATTGAGGAAGTCTTTGGGTGGCTTAAGAAAGTTGTCAAGCAAGGGGCCCCAACTGGGATCAAGGACCTCTTTGGTTTGCTGCAGGCCGGGATCCACACCCTCCCAGCTAAGACTGTGGCCAAATTCTATGGTCACGCTGATTTTTCATCCCTGTGTGCCTTGCCCAACAGCCAATCAATTAAAGGCTTAGCTTTCCTGACTATTTTTTATATTCTTTAATTTACTCTTTTAGATTTACGGGTAGTGTTTTATATTTAGATGAATCCAAGCCCACATTTTCATACAGCGGCACTATTGACACAGTGATTAAAAATTTATATTTTAAATTAATTATATCTATTATATTATGTGATATCTATCTCAAATATTTAAAATACAATATGATAATTAAATTGATTGTCACTTCTGTCAAATACATATAAAAAAGCTAAAAAAATAAAAGCACACAGATTAGAAGTGAATTTTATTATCATATATTATTATGCATTTATGCAGAAATTCACTGGGATTCTTTTGTATTTTTTTGCTAAAATAGGAGTTAAAAATAATTATTTTTAAAAGTAAAAATCAAAAGTGTAGAATTATATTGAGGGAAGAGATTTTTATTGTGGCTGCCTGTAGTGAATTCTTTGATATGTACCCACCCAGCAATGAAGGTGGCACAAAAACTCCACTGTCACACCATAGACAGTGGATATACTCTGGTTAAAATACTCCCGCCTGCTAGTAAAAGAAAGGGTGGTGGATAGAAGTGAAGCACCAGCTTTTTAGGCGGGGCTGCAGACCTTAAAATTCTAGCCAGGACCAGGGCATCCTGGATAACATGATCCTCAGAGGCATATCCTGAGGGACCTTCTTCTCATCAAGGGAGAGCCTGGCCTTGTCAATACCAAGAAGGACTATGTCCAGGTCCTCTACACTGGTGTTCATCCCAAAAAAGAAAATATATCCCAGGTAAACCACAAGGTGAAGTCTTTGCCCAGCAAAGGCTTCAGTAAACTCTCAAAGTTTTTTGTATACTGTGCTGATCTTCTTCTCATGCTTGGTCTTGCCAAAGATAAGATCCATTTTCAGGAGGAACCCCATCTCATTAGCGCTTCAGGCCAACCCAAAGTTGGCAAGAAGGATCTCAATTTTCTTGACAGCTGTTGCATTTGCAACATCCAATTTGACACCATATGCCAAAGTTTTCCATCAGTTAAGACATGGTGTTCTTCAGGGGATAACAGAAGCAAGCAGCTGCATGGGCCTGGCTCATCTCTGGTATGTTCTTGAATGGGAGTGTCTTTAGGACGTCCCAAATAATCTCAATGGAGTGTACACAGTAACCTCCACTGAGGGATTCCAAGTTGAGGCAGACCAAAAGGGCATCCTTGTAGGCAGTACATTAGTTTTAAAAGCTATGACAACAGCCAAAAATACCTCATATTTAAACAAAATGATTACAGATTTGAACAAAATCCAAGTTGCACAAGATTCAGGATTCAAATGATTTAAATATTTTTGGTTAATAAATGAACTTTCAAACAAAAAAAACAGAAATTTTACTAGCCAATTATACAAAATTATAGTAAATATAAAGCAGTGTTGTTTAAACCACAAACAAAATAAACTGACACAACAAGTGATATGAATAGTTGCTGTTCTGGAGCATATAATAATCCAATTAGGATTCATATGAGGCATCAACAGAAGGACTAAAATGAAACAAAATTTGGGCAATCTAGAAGCAAGATTCAACAAGCATAAAACAAAATAAAGTCACACAAGATGTGTAGTATGAGCAGCCTAAAATAGAAAAATAACAGTTTAATAGCCAATCAACAGATATCCAATTTAGGAACAGATACATTTTATTCATTTTCATGGCTCCAGATTTGTATGAAATGGTTTTGAGAACTTTCCAAATATGGACTCAAGATTACAATAAAAATAAATCATAAAATTTTAAACCTATACTTTTAGTGATTTTATCCTAGGTTTTGTTTCAAGATGGTTTTTACTAGCAACAACAGTTTCAACAGCGTCAGCAGCCAAGCCAGCTTCAATAGAGGCAAGGCTCAAAACGCGGAGACATCTGTTTACACCCAGGCCTTTGATGTGGGTAACAAGGAAGCTGACCTGTACTTGATCCCCAACCCCTATGACTTTGACTTGTTCAATAGTCTCTTAGCGTCTATAACTGCCCTTGCTCCCTTACCCACCTCTGAAAAGCTTTCAACCAACCAACCAACTAATCAGGATGGCAACCTTGATTTGGAACAACTTCTCACTAAAAGCCAACCTGCTCCCCTACAGCCAATCAGGCTATAGCTTCAGCTTCAGCTTCCCCAGCCCAGCGCCCCAAACGCAGAATCATTACTGCTCAGATTCTTCAAGAAATTGTGGCACTGAACCTTCAGGGTATTTCCTAGGATCAGATAGCCAGCCAATTACAATTCACCTGGGATACCATCATGCGGGAATTCAAGAACCTGATGAATAAGAGAAATCTGATTGTGATAGCCAAGAAGCCCAAGAAGGCCCCTGAGTCCCAAATCAGCAAGGACTACCCAATTATGCTTGATCTCTTGCAGAGGGACACCAAGTTTCCTTGACCCAGGTCTGGAAGCAACTTGCACATCATGGCATTTGGGTGTCTGAGCGCATGGTGAAGCTCTGGATGTATGGGAAGGTAGTGTCAGTCTGTGTGCTGACCAATGTTGCTGGCAACCAATGGGATGGTAGTGTGGATTCCCCATATGATCCTGCCATTGAGTCCACCCTGGTCTGATGCCTAAAAAGTTTGTCAGATGACATCATCTTTATCTCTTACTACAAGCTATCAATATCTTTTGACAATTTTGGCAAGCAAGGAAGAGCTGCCACCCCAAAAGGAAGGAAAAAGGTCAAGAAAGGGACTTTCATTGGTGTGTTTCTGGCTGTTTCAGCCAAGGGTTCTGTCTATTATTTGACAAACTCTGATTTCACCAAGGCTAAAAGTACAGCCATATCCTTGGCAAATTGCTCAACTCCTGGAATAGCTTGAAATTTCACTCACCAGGTTTTCTTAAGCCACCAGATGGAGGGTAGCTCCACTGCCCTCAAATAAATCTAAGGATGCAGGCACAAGGCCTCAGTCTACTCCACCAGCCATGCAGACATCCATCTGGGTAATGAGGTGTTCTTTGACAATAGAAGCACAGTACAGGAGCACCATCCTCAGGCTTTTAATGATCTTTATTTTGGGGTTCTTGACCACAGGTCTCTCTTTGATTGTCAGATGGTGGCAGACTTGTTTGCCCAAATTGTCTTCCATGTGAATATGGGCAACCAATCACAGAAGGACAAGCGCCTCCCACCCTGTGCCACTGCCACCTACCAGCCAATCATGGCAATGATCAATGAGGAGTACAATGAGCGGTACTTGGCAGCCATCACAGTAAATCCTCCTGCCTCCACCCCTGCTACCCCCCACCTTCCAGTATCACCCACCCAATATCAGATCCCCAGGCCAGCACCACCTCTACGCTTTCTTTCCCACACTATTATGCCTATTATGCATCACTCTTTCCCTCCCCATAAGCTCTTTTCTGCCAAACATTTTGTATTTATATTATCTTTATCTTTATCTTGAATTTAATTGTTCATGTTCTCTTGTTTATAGTTGGTTTTATTCTTTATGCTCAGCTTATTTCTATAAAATTATATATTTATTATGCCATGTATCTAGATCCAAAACACAGCTATTTTTTAGCTCTTTACACAGCCCCTTGATAAAATATTAGCAACAATTTGGTGATCAGCTAAATTTGAATTAGAAATTATAGGTTAACTGTGTTTGGATAAAGTTTTTACTGATCCAAATTCAAAACCTTAATGATAAACTTTAAGCCAATCAGGAGCCAAGTGATAAGGTTATTATTATGACATAAAGGGTCATTCAATAATTCTTTGATGCATGTGTGCTAATTAATATTATT
Source organism: Entomophthora muscae (assembly GCA_014839935.2). Taxonomy (NCBI): domain Eukaryota; kingdom Fungi; phylum Entomophthoromycota; class Entomophthoromycetes; order Entomophthorales; family Entomophthoraceae; genus Entomophthora; species Entomophthora muscae. Next base: position 18,971 of record QTSX02006713.1, on the reverse strand, counting down.
GGTTGGTTGTTTTTCATTGTGCGCCATTGCTGATGTGGCAAGTTGTTGATGGAATAGTGCCCAATCAGCTGCTGGGTTAGCATTGGTCCACAAAAAATCCACCACAGCAGCAATGGTGCTCAATGGAAAAACAACCAGCCAATAAGATTAATTAGTGCAAATTCACCAAAAATTTATTGTATGACCCTTTATGTCACAACAATAACTTTATCACTTGGCTCCTGATTAGCTTAAAGTTTATTATTAAGGTTTTGAATTTGGATCAGTAACAACTTTATCTAAACACAGTTAACCTATAATTTTTTAATTCAAATTTATCTGATCACCAAATTTTTGTTAATATTTTCACAAGGGGTTGTGTTTGGGTAATAAAAATAACTGTGTTCTGGATCTAGATACATGGCATAGTAAATATATGATTTTATAGAAATAAGCTGAACATTAAGAATAAAACCAACTATAAACAAGAAAAAATAAACAATTAAATTCAAGATAAAGATAAAGATAATATAAATACATAATGTTTGGCAGAAAAGAGCTTATGGGGAGAGAAAGAGTGATGCATAATAGGCAGAATAGTGTGGGAAGAAAAGTGTAGATGTGGTGCTGGCCTGGGGGGTCTGGGATTGGGTGGGTGGGGCTGGAAGGTGGGTGGTGGTGGTGGCAAGGTAGGGGTAGAGGGATTGTGCATGATGGCTGCCATATACTGCTTGTCATATTCCTCATCTTCCATTGCCTTGATTGGACGGTAGGTGGCTGTGGCACAGGGTGGGAGGCGCTTGTCCTTCCGTGATTGGTTGCCCATATTCACATGGAAGACAATTTTGGGCAAAACAGTCTGCAACATCTGACAACAAAAGAGAGAATCATGGTCAAGGACACCAAGATAGAGGTCATTGAACGCCTGTGGGCAGTGCTGCCAGACTGTGTCTCCAATATTGAAGAACACAATATCACTCAGATGGATGTCTTCATGGCTGGCGGGGTAGACCAAGGCCTGGTGCCTGCGTTGCTGGATGGCCTTGAGGGCAGTGGAGCTACCCTCTATCTGGTGGCTCAAGAAAACCCAGTGCTTGGAATTTGAGCCATCCCAGGAGTCAAGTAATCTCTGAGAATGTGGCTGTACTTGTAGCCATTGGTAAAATCTGGGTTTTTCTAATAATAGACAGAACCCTTGGCTGAAACAGCCAGAAACACACCAATGAAAGTCCCCTTCTTGACCTTCTTCCTTCCTTTTTGGGTGGCAGCTCTTCCTTGCTTGCCAAAATTATCAAAAGATATTGATATCTTGTAATAAGAGATAAAGATGATGTCATCTGACAAACTTTTTAGGCATCAGACCAGGGTGGACTCAATGGCAGGATCATATGGGGAATCCTCAGCACCATCCCATTGATTGCCAACAACATTGTTCAACACCCTGATTGAAGCCACTTTTCTGTGCATTCAGAGCTGCACCATGCGCTCAGACACCCAAATGCCATGGTGTGCAAGTTGCTTCCAGACCTGGGTCAAGAGAAGCTTGGGGTTCTACTGTAAGAGATCAAGCATAATTGGGTATGCCTCATTGATTTGGGACTCAGAGGCCTTCTTGGCCGTCCCAAACAGGTTCCCTCTGTTCATTAGATTGTTGAACTCCCACATTATGGTGGCTTGGGTAAATTACAATTGTCTAGCAATCTTTTCCCAGGACAGACCGTGCAGGTTTAGTGCCACAATTTCCTGAAGAATTTATGCAGTAATTATTCTGCATTTAAGGCACTGGGCCGGGGGATCTGAAGTCTGATTGGCTGGTGGGGAGCAGGTTGGCTTGTGGTGGCAGCAATTTGTTCTGGATTGAGGTTGCTATCCTGATTGGTTGGTTGGTGGGCAGCTTTTGCGGGGGTAGGTACAGGAGCAGGGGCAGAGCTAGACACTACGTGACTACTGAACAAGTCAAAGCCATGGGGGTTGGGGGTCAGGTATAGGTTGGCTTCCTTGTTACCCACATCAAAGGCCTGGGTGTAAATGGGTGCCTCCATGTTTTGAGCCTTGCCTCTATTGAAGCCAGATTGGCTGCTTCACTGTCAAGACTGTTATTGCTAGTAAAAACTATCTTGAAACAAAACCTAGGATAAAATCACTAAAAGTATAGGTTTAAAATTTTATGATTTATTTTTATTGTAATCTTGATTCCATATTTGGAAAGTTCTCAAAACCATTTCATACAAATCAGGAGCCATGAAAATGAATAAAATGTATCTGTTCCTAAATTGGATATCTGTTGATTGGCTATTAAACTGTTATTTTTCTATTTTAGGCTGCTCATACTACACATCTTGTGTGACTTTATTTTGTTTTATGCTTGTTGAATCTTGCTTCTAGATTGCCCAAATTTTGTTTCATTTTAGTCCTTCTGTTGGTGCCTCATATGAATCCTGATTGGATTATAATATACTCCAAAACAGCATCCAATCATATCACTTGTTGTGTCAGTTTATTTTGTTTGTGGTTTAAACAACACTGCTTTATATTTACTATAATTTTGTATAATTGGATAGTAAAATTTCTGTTTTTTTGTTTGAAAGTTTATTTATCAACCAAAAATATTTAAATTATTTGAATCCTGAATCTCACACAACTTGGATTTTGTTTACATCTGAACTCATTTTGTTTAAATCTGAGGTATTTTTGGTTGTTGCCATAGTTTTTGAAACTACTGTAAAACATGTTATTATCACAGATAATCAAGAAATGAAAGTAGACAAAGAAGAGAAACTGTTTAAAGTACAGATAAAAGATCTCTTTACCAGTCTAAGTGGCCCAATTATATCCAAAAATTATTTTATACTAGGATTAGAATGGATGAGAAAGACTAAATCACACATTATTTAGGTAAGCTCTACACTCAACATATAACAGTGAGAAGTTTATCATCATGGACACCCCCATTCACCTTGATACTCTCATGTCAATCAAATATCTGTCAAGTTCATCAGAATTAAAGAGAAAAGATCTCCCATTAAGATGAACTGAACCACTTGTACCTAAAAAATCATTCACTTCATGAATTCACAAACCTTTAGGAACAAGATCCTGTACACCAAACACTGGTTCAAGAACTTTTTTCATTTTCCAAGAGAAAATTCCAGGACTTTTCCTGACTGAGGCATACAACATGAATTTAATCTCAAAGGAAGCTGTGGTTAACACCAATCAAGGTTTTTGCAGATGTGAGCTTATATTAGCTAAGTAAAGATTAGTTCTCTAATTGGCATAGGTTTGTGTTGATATGTTTTAGCCCAGTTATGATAATGGGTGTTTTCCTAACTATTATGGTTAGTGATTGTTCTTAAGACCTTTTGGATACTAATAGTAGGGGAAACTATTGGTGCTGTGCAAGAGTGAATATTTTTCCTATGATAAATATGAAATTTGGTATTGAAATTATGAGAACAGCTGTTGAAATCATACATTTTAGTTACATAATCAAAATGGTTGAAGTTTTTCTGTCCATCTCTTTAGGGTAGCTTTAAAGAAGACACTTACAGCTTGTTGTACAATGATGAAAACTTTAAGATCATCCCTAGGGTAGCTATTTAGATCATTAGTTTATGAACCTAGTGGCATGGGGTACTTAGGAAGTGGAGGGGATTACTCTGCAATTAAGGCACAAATTTAGGAATCCAGGCATGGGTATAGGTATCAGATGACACAGGTGAGAACCTGCCAGCTAGTGGGGAGCGGCCACCATATTATAGGCGCCGACTTGATAACGGAAGATAGTGAGCACACAAGCAAAGACCAGGGGCCAGAATTTGGCACCATAGGGTCCACCAAGTCTTTGAGAGAAATGTAAAATACTCCAAACATTTGGGTGGACGTGGTGACAGTAGTGGCTGGTTCTATTGAGCAGTCAGGTTGAGGGGTCAGCAGTGGGGTCATGGGGACAAGGTAGGCAGGCAGATAATTGTACTTGTCATGGAACAATCTGGGAGGCCTCATGTACCACTTTTCTTTGAAGCCTATAGTTTTGGTAACTCTAGTTCTTGCCAGGGAGTTGGTAAGTAGTATTTTCTCCAAGTTGAACTTGGAGTAGGTGGGGGTTGACAGATATTTGGTGAAATATATTGGTCCAAAGAGCACTCCAGGGGATGGTATAGCGCTGGCAGTGGTTCAGCAATTTAGTCTCTTGAACAGTGGGCGCCTTGTGGTCTAATTGACTAGGGTTGATATGAAAGATCATTAAAATAAGATAGGGTAAGATTTTCTTGAACCAAAGGTTCATTAATCTTTATTATCAGAATATCTATACGTACATTCTCAACTAACAGGGGTTTATACTGTCAAATTTTGCTTCTCCAAATTTTGTGGATCTTAGGTCTGTGGGCATTTCACCGTCAGGATGTTAGAAATGGGGCAGGGCTTCAAGGGTGGCTAATTTCAGGTTGGCTGGTGTTGGGAATTTTGACCAAGAAATGATGCTGATTATGACAGAGCACATGAATTGGGATTGCTACAACCAAATCCATAAATTAGTAGCACAAAATACAATGATCCTAATTATGACGGAGCTCGCAGATATGAATTGCAGCTACCAAATAACATAAATTGGTAGTATAAATTATATGCATATTAGATCAGCAGTAGTCTGCTGACCTGAGCCTTAAACTAGCCAATGATAAGCGCTGCCGCAGCAATTAAATGATACATGATTTGCCACTGCAGCACTTTAAAAATACACAAGCGCTGCGGTGCCACCTAGCAACTGGATTAGGCGCCAAAGCGTCAAACTACTTTTACATCAAGCGCTGCCACGCCAACTGAAAACTATTGCAAGCGCCGCGGTGTTGCCTGGCAAATACTGCAAGCACCAAGGCGCTGCTTTACTTTACATTGAGCGCCAAGGCGCTGGGTTTGATTCCCCATAATCTTGAATTCCCATATTTATCACATTAATAAGCATTAAGCTTGAAGTATTCCAGAGAAGTAGGAAGTGATCCTGAAGCACTAAATTATTCCATGCCAGCAAGGATCACCTGTGCTGGGTGAAGATGGATATATTCTATTGGTTAACATGCAATAGGTGCCAAACCTAGATTAATAATTACCCAAATTAGGGGGGTGTTAGAATGTCCTAGAAGACATTGCTAGCAGCCCAGGGATTAACCTTTGCAGAAGGTATAGGAAGAATGAATCACTTACAATAAAAATAAGCTTTAATCTTAAACCATCTTTGATATATCTTTAATCTGGTTGACCTTTATCCTAATCCTTAAGTGCTTCTGCGCAATCAGAAGCCATTGCGGGACAATAATCCTGATTTCATTCAATCTTGGCTCTTCTGATACAATACTACTCACATCCTCAAAAATGACTGTATTGAAGAAAATTTCATGTGTCCTATAATCTCAAATAATTGTGGCGCTGTAATGCAAAAAGTGCAATAGCTGGTTCTGATGAAAAGAAGTGGTGATGCTTTATTTCACCACTTCTATTCTTTGTGTTGCTTAAGTTGTCCAATTGTATTACCAATTTTTTGCAGGGGGCTGGTAATGGCAAGTGCTTATTAGAGGATTTATTTTTAGGTTTTTAACCTACTTCTGGCAAGCAACAACCTCTGTGTAGGCCTGGACTCTTGGTGAAGTGCATTTGACAGTAATTTGGTCTTCATTTGGGGAATCTTCTTCACTAAGCTGACAGATTGTGGGGCAGCTTACTGATTGTAGTCTGCAACTCAGCAGGTTGGCGGGTCCCAGTCCATCCTGGTTGATAAAAAGTGTTTCCTGGGGGCTAGAGTTTAACTCCTGAGTTTTTAACACTAGTATCAAAAGTTCATTATTGACACCCAGGCCATCAATATTTGGCTCTAAAGCTCTTGATGTCCCAGGGAAACATTAGTAGATGTCCTGAAACACTTCTCCAAGGCAGTTTGACATGATAAAAAAGCTTAGCTATCCTTGGGGAAACATTTACAGGTGTTTCACTAAAATGATGAAATGATGAAAGAGCTTGGGGGAATACTTCCCAACACACTGCGCTACAAGGGCAAAGTGTTGGCTAAATGCAGGAAACACTGTCAGAATGAAGAAATATTACCACTTTGAACAGAAAAACATAGGCAGCTTACAAGTGAAACATTGTTTTCCTTATAGAAAATTAAAAAACCAATAAAATGGCTGCAAAGCGCTCCAAGATGGTTGACATAAAACTATTAGTTGAGTTTCAGGTTTTTATAGTTATGCTGATCATTGGCAGAAAATCCTGAAGATTAAGGAGATAGTATCTAAAACATTAGGAGATTGGTTTAGGATTTTATTAAGTTAATACTGAAATCTAATTCTATAGTCAAGGGAAAAAAGCAATGAATTGCTTAAGCTGCCTTGAGAACCCTCCTAAAGAAGTTAGACTTGAAATTTTAGGCTATATATTAGCAATTGAGCATTGCAACCAAAAAGAAATTATCATCATATGGTTAGGTCTAGGTAGAGATAATTGAGATTTTAGTTATTTGATACTGGTATATTGAAACTAATATATAATGAAGGATAACAGCAAAACCACATATTAGTGAAACTAGGCAAAAGTAGTATAGCAGTGAAAAAATTAACATAAGGCTTCTAAGGGGATCTTTCTTCTATAAAATAATAAAGACCTCTACAGCCCAAAAATATTAATACCTTTAAACATATGTAGGATTTACTTAGCATCTATTATCCCAGTATTGGTCAGGAGAATTAATACAGTCAAAGGCACATACATTCTACACAACCAGATCCCATATGAGGAATGATTGGGATTAAAAAAGGACTTAAACTGTTTTTTGAGTGTTAGGATTGTTAGCCAAGCATGCAGCAACTATGACAGAGCCCACAACTTAAATTGCTGATATTATCCCCCTACAAAATATCAGTACAAAGAGATCATAAGGTGGAAACAAAAGGTGATTTGAACTGCCACCCCAGCAAAGTATCTAGTGCAAACACAATCTCTAGAAGAAATAGCAGCAGGCAGCAACTGGTTCAAAATGCAAGTTATTTAAATCAATAAAAGAAATGTTACAACTAATAAGCACAAATCTTTCCTTAGCCAGTAATATGATAGATTGATACTGAAGGGCATCACATGACCACACTAGTAAGGGCTGCATGTGCTAGGTGAAGACCAACAAATAATAGCAATAATGTAGGCTTAGAGTCAACCCCATAATATGAATCCCCTAAAATAAAGGTGTGCTAGAATGTCATAGAAGACATTAATTGAAGCCTAAGAAGCTAAATTTCAGAAGGGTATAAAAAATAACTGTGAAGAAAAGTGAGAGTATCTTCTGACCAGATAACGTACTGCTATGAGATTAGAAGCCAAAAATAAAAGGCAAATTCCTTGCTTATACTTCAAGTTTATCCTGCACATTGAGAACAATACCTTCATATATGATAGTACAGAAAGCATGTGTGCTGCAATTCAATACTTGCAAAGGAATTTGTGGCCCTTAAATCCAAGTTGCAACACCAGGAGGAAAAATGTTTCTAAGGGTTGGATCAACAAAAACCTTTCTGTCAAGTATATACTTCTGGTAAGTATAATAAACAAGATAAAGGGGAAAATTAATAAGAGAATGATACTTTTTTTGGATATGAATTTGTAATTACTATATATAAGTGAGTCTTTCTGTCTGTCTGACTGACTTTAATGTCACCTCAAGTGGGCTCAAGCTGTAAGGGATTTGACTGAATTGATTTTTAGCTAAATTTGATTTTAAAAGTTGATTGTTAAAACAAAAGCTCAATTTTGCTCATCCTTACATTCAATTCCTTACATGCATCTTTGAAAGTACTAAGGTTGAATTCAGTGGAGTGTGGTCTAAATCATGTTGAACTGAAATATAAGCCACTTGAACTTTAATGAATTTTTATTTGATTGCTTGATGTCAAGATTTCTGGATTTTGAAGAAGAGATATTATGTTTATTATTCATTATGTTGTAGGATGGGATAGGGAATCTGTATGGCAACAGATGTGCTTCAATTGGCATGACAATGGCAGAGGTCCGTTGTTGAATGTTCTGAGAGAATTGTGAAGTCCTGTGGTCCTTTGGGACGCAACACCGTCTGTGGGGGTTTGGCAGGAGTTCACAAGTATCAATAAGCTTGTTCTTACTGTACTTTGACACCGCTACTATTCAGACTAGTAGAGATGTTGAGGGTATGAAAATTGTATATCCTCCAAGTGATCTTGGAAGGCCCCTTTATAGTTGACAGCTAGCGGCCAAACTGGCGTCTAACTGCGGGCAACTCTTTTACTAGCTAGCCTATCATCCCCAAGCTACTAGTTTCACCCCCCTAGAGTTGGATCCCAAAAACCAAATAGGATTTGAGATGAGGTAATATTCTAGGCTGCTGATTTCCCTTCTTCAGCCTAGATATTCCTTGACTTAGTTACGGCAACTAAGTTGACACCCATTGGCCAAACTCCCTTATGCTCGGCATAATGAAAAAATGCAAAAGGGCAGTTTGCTGTCTCACTTCTTGGTGAAACAGGTGTTGAATTCCCCAATATTCTCTGGGTTGGGTTTGCATCCTTATCTGGAATCTGGAATCCTTAGCGTCTAATTATAGAAGCTTCTGGATTGGCCCGTGACCTGAGACCCAGAATGTCTCAGGTGCTTCTGACTTGGAACTATATCAACCTTATTATAGTTCCCCCGTATTCTGAAATAGCCGGTTTTCTTTGGCTGTATTCCGTCCACTATCAACTCATGTCTTGTGATGGGAATATGGATCAGTCAACCCTGATAGACCAGGATTTTCTGACACTTGAGTTTTAAATTAATGGCTAACCCCATTCAATTATATCAAAGTGGCTTATCTGTATAGATTACTTGGCTCTAGAATAGGTGGATTAAAATTAGAAATGAAGCAGCAATTGTTTAGGATCATTTTATATGATTGGATGTTTAAACTCTGCTGATGATTGAATTGACTGAAGAAAAGAGAGCTTGATCTGTTTTAAATATATTAAATGGAAAAATATAGATAAATTTTAGTTTAAGTATAGGATGGTTGGCTTGGAAATTTCAAATTTATCTATTCCAAAGTGAAATAATAGAACATTCCACTTGGATGCATCAGCTGATCCAAGTGGCTGCATACTGTTTCAGAGTAAACCTTGCTTGCCACAGCTTCATCCCAAAAGAACATTGGTGGAGTTAACTAGCTATTATAAAATTATAATTTAATATAATGATTTTCATAAAATTTAGAGGATGTAGATCAATTTTTCAGATGATTCTAATCAAAATGGTACCAAACATGATAGCTCTAGCTGCTCTAGATGCTGAGATATATAGTTAAGTGCTGGAATCGGGTTCACGTCATAATCGAAGGCTTGGACTTGATTTGATAATACCTAAATTAACTTTTAATACACACTAAAAAACTAAAATCAATGGATCTCAGTGAGTACTAAGCCGATTTTGATGGTTAATAGCTTATTTTAAAGCTGAAGATCAGCTCTACATTTTGAAAAGATTTAAAAATCAAATATGAAATTTTAAAATAATCAGTTTAGCTTTACTAAACTTAATAGTGGTATTGCACTTATTTAGATTTAGTTTTTATTTATACTTGGAATATACAATTCTAAATTTAAATAAATCTAATTGAAATTGACTTTTAATAAAGAAATTAAATAAAATTTCAATTAAACATGCTATAAGTAATACAAGCCTAAAAAGACAATAAAATAAATTTAATTGATTTATTAAATTCAACTTTAATTCTGTCCTTGGACGGGGCAACCACCTAGTAATATAGTATCATGAGAAGCCACATATGTCAGGGACCCACTTAGCAGGGAACCAGTTCCCTATTTGATGGGCCAAGGCCCCTAAGTTTAGCCCTGCTATTACCAACCCAATGGGCACCATGATCATGGCAAGATGACCTAAGTGTCCCAGGTAGGCAAATTTTCTATCAGGGAGCTAAAGCGCCCCAACAGATAATAACCTACCACGTAAGATAACAAGTATAAGGAGGTGTATGGTCTGACCAGAGAAGGTTCATCCTGAGGAGGAAAAGAAGAGGAGCAGCCATAGTTAAACTTTCTGCCCCATGACCTGAGGGATACTTGAACCAACTGTGAGCGAGGGATTCCTTCTGATGAGATTTGTTGGGAGATGAGTTGTACCAATCTGTGGTTAGAGTAGGATTCTCCAAGGTCCACACCACAGATAGAAAAGATGATAGAAACCAGAACAGGAAACGGCTTCCCTGCATGGCTTCAAGAAGAGATTTAGAGTCAAGTGTAATCAAAGTTAGTACAAAAAGTCTTTATTGTTGGAAAAGGTAAGAATAATAAGTGTAGCTCCCTTATATATCAATGGGTAGCTTACAAAACATTTAAGAGGCTAAGAAGAGGCTTCAAATTCAGGTTTCAATAAAATAAAGGCTGAAATTATTCCTCTAATCATATGTTGCTCTACCTGGTACTTAATAAACTTAATTGTAAAATATGGAACTAAGAGGGTCCAGGAAACAGCCAAATTAAACGGTGATGATAGGGAACATCAGTGGCAACTAAGTATGGAGCCAGGTTCAAATATAGATCAGATAGTTTAGAGAGCAGCAAGGTGTCCTGAAGCAGCCAATCAAAGGCAGAGCAGTAAGTGGCGTTATCACTGAAGTTATTAACCTTTTCAAACTCAAATTGAAGTGCAAAAGTGAAAAACAGTTCAATCAAGTGGTTATAAATAGGTAAATTAAGTTGACTAATTGAATTTACACTAATAATTGGTTCTTTCTGAAGGTTCTGGGTTTGATTCCTGTTGGAATCAAGGCTAGAATACACCCTGGTGTCAAGTACTTTGTTGGTGTGTTGCTGTGTCTTTGAATTATTGAAAATTTTATCCATAAATTTAATGGAGTCAGGGAAGGAATCCCTGACAACATACTGTCCATGTACGTCATGATGGTAATGAGGCTTATCTGAGTAGTGTTTCTCTTAAGTAATGAGGCTTGTTCAAGTTGTGTTCTGCTTAGGATCTGAAATGTTTGATCCCCATAATAGATAACCAAATGATAGTGGTGCCACTGACCTAATTATCAATTGGTGAACCATTTGGTGAATCATTTGATGAGTTTCTTGGGGCATTAATTCCCCAAGAGGGAGTAATCAAAGATGTTGCAATATTTCCAAGGATTGTACTGACCCCCAAGCAGCCTAATAAATCAGACATAACAATACATGGAAAATCTGCAATGCTGCTAGTAAAAAACGTACCAGAAAAGCTTGTACAATCTCAAGATCACTAGGATGTCCTTCTCAAAGAGCTATTGTGCTTAAATGATTGTGCCTTGATCCCAGTCAGTTCCTGGGTTTGACCCAGGACACACCTTGGTGATGGCAGGGCCCATACCAGATTCTGGCTAACCTCCTGTTGGGGGAGCAGGCTGAGTCAGGAAGGCCATATACACAGCTGGGATAATTATCACCAGGTAGTTTATAACAGTTCCCCAAGAAAGCCAGGTACCTGGGTGGGTTATAAATTGACCAGATAAACCCAACACAGTGATACAGGCAAGTAATATCTTGCTAAAGCCATGGGTGAGAAGGGCCTCAGGGGGAGGGGAACAGTGGGAATTTTATTTCATGTGATTTGGGTATCAATCACCTGGGGCAGAAGAAAAATAGCTGATAGAGAGAGATCTAAATGATGTAGACAATAAAAAACCTGGTCTAGAAAAGGGCAGGGCAACCAGAAGATGTGCTAGGCATTCTGGCAGTGGCTAAGAGAATATTGTAAAAGATGTTTTTTAGCAATGCAAATAGTAAATAAATATTGGTGCAAGAATAATAGATCCCTGAAAACTACAAATTCTTTATTTGTTTACAAATATTATTGAGAACATGTCAATAGTGAAAAAGGTTTCCCTCCCTCACCTTTATACTTACTTTGGAAATTATTTAATTATTGTGCTCCCAACTTTGAGATGAAATTGCCTTCAGTGGCTTTTTCTCTTTTTGGAACCACAGGTGTTGGTATGAGCAGAAGGAGCCAGGTTAGTTGGTGCTTCAATGTGATGTTTTTGGCCCTTATTTGTATTTGGGCCACACCATTTGGCAAAACTGTGACCAAACAACCAGTCAAATGTGTAATTGTCTTGCAATTAGCTAATTTCTGCTAGGTTTGACATACAATTTTGCTTGATGGGCTAGTCACAAGGTTTTGTGGAAGAGAGGCATTGCAGATTTATGGCAATTAGTGATTGTTGATTAAAAACTGCTTCTGGTTAGGATTTGTTTAAAGAATTTCATGCATGCTGTGGCACTATTGCTATGTGTGCCAACAGGTTGACAGAGGCATCCTGAGTCCAAAAAATGTGGCCTTAACAGAGCAGGTGCATCACAGGAGCCACTGAAGTTGGATTTTTTTAAGGAGTGCCTGATAAAAGGGAGTATACAACACATAATTTCTTCAAATTTGGGAGCCAAACAAGGATACATATCATATAGTTTTATATTAAAACTCAGGGTTGGGTTGAGTATTAGATGTCATGTAGTTCTTAATTTGAAGCTGGGGTTCAGCTCAAGGGTTATCTAGCAGATATATCTCTGTTCAACACAATTATTGAACCCCTAATATTCTCAAATAAGATATTATTGTCAAATTTGACCCCTTGATTAACAAAGACAAAAGCACTAGAATAATTGCAACATAAGTGATCCCAATCCCAAAGCCTAGATCAAGGGCCTAGATGAAACAGAGATCAGGTCTACCCTTGAGGACCTTAACTATAAGCTAACCATGATGAAAGTGATCTCACCCAAGAGCTGAAGTGCTATAAAGATGAAGATTTCCCCTTGCTGTGAGTTGCTAACATCAATACATGCTAGCTTTGATGAAGTTATGTGCCCCAAAGTTTTACACTTTGTTGGAGATTATTATTGGTTGATGTTTATGTTATTTTGATTGCTCCAAAACAACCTAGCTTATACCAAAGCCTTTTGGGCATATTTTTCTTGATCACAATACTGCTGATACCTTTGAATTCAAGATTAAAAGCCAAAAACAATATAAGTTCACTTTTTTATTTGGTCATCCCCAGTCAACTCCTGGCCTCCATTTTACTGATATTATGGAGTCAACTCCTACAATAAAACCAATTGATTCCTGTCTTCTTTTATAACTAGAGTAAGTAATTCTAGGTATAAATGTCCATATTGGGCCTTGCAGAACATATGAGTCTCGATGCAATTGTCTTATACCCTTGGGCCACTGCGTTAAGTTATGTGATGCGAGTAGCACTTATCATGGTTTAGTGAATCCAGTCTCGATATCAGTTTATCAAATCTATAGAGAGCCTAATTGGAGCCTAGATGGTTACAAAAATATACCTTCCAGAATTATATGAGCGACATAGGTATTTAAAGTTCTCTTATAACTTGTTTGATTACTTTGCTTTATATATTTTGTTTAAACTATAATAGGAAAGAGGACAAAGTGATATCTTAATCTTATTGACATAAAGATATCAGCCAAGGACATTGCTTTTAGCAATTGAAAAATAAATTAAAGATGATATTTATTCCTAGCAACAAAGTTAATGCATGATTTTATATAAAAAAACTATGGTTAGTTGTACAGTAGTTTTAAAACCTATGGCGACAAGCGAAAAAACTTCAGAATTAAATGAATCCAACTCAGATGTAAATGAAATTAAAAATAAATAAATATATTGTAAATTAATATAAAATCATTGAGTTCTAATTTCATTTACATATTAGCTATTTTCGTTTACATCTAAGTTGAATTTGTTTAAATCTGAAGTTTTTTCGCTTGTTGCCATAGGGTTTAAAACTACTGTATGTATTTCTATTAAGAATTGTTAGCAGGATAATAAATAATATATTGAACATAATGGTTTGGTGATTAGAGTTTCAATTAATGAAGGGTTGAGATTAGGGCCAAGGTCACGAGTGATGATCCACTTGTTGAATACTTTTCAGAGAAGTGGTCAAGACTTGTAAGTAGTGGAGGCTGGAAAATATACACATCCAGTCATTCTTCCAATGGATTATTCTTTCCCCCTGATTGTACACCGAAGCCCTAAAGGATCATTGATAAAACAGGACAATGTAGCCAAATAAATACATGTCCGAAACCACAACTTGATCTCAAATGAAATTATACCTTCTATTAAGCTTAGTCGCTGCTTTAGTCCCCGCCTTGGCCCAAGAGGATGACGACGTTGAAGTACTTTCAAGTCAAGGCCAGCCAACGACCGATGGAGAATATACTAACACGTACTCCGACCACTTCGGGCCTGTTTATAGCATGCAGCAAGGCGGCTATGGCTCCATCAACGAGGCTATTTACTATGCGCCATACATTGGTGCAGCAATCTGCCCTGTCCAGTCGATCAAAGCTTGGAGCTGCAGCTTCTGTAGGAAACTGTCTGGGGCTGCTTTCCAGGCCACCGTCCAAGACCCTAGATTTGACACCTTTGGCATCGTCACCACCGACTACACACGCCAAGAAATCGTCCTCTCCTTCCGCGGGGCATCCAATCTAAACAACTGGGTACAGGCCCTTAAAGTCCTTCAGACAGACTTCCCTGGCGTAGCGTATGCAAAGGTCCACAGTGGCATAAAAGAGTGTTCCGATGGCCTTGCCAACAGGTACCTCTTTCAAATCAAACGTCTTCTCCAGCAGCCAGCATTCAATCAATTCAATGTAGTGGTGACGGGCCATTCACTTGGCGGAGCAATTGCAGTTCTTGCCGCTCTTCGCATCCAAAGTGCACTTGGACTTCGCTGGAGCCGCCTTAAAGTATTTACCTATGGGGAACCAAGAATTGGAAATGCATACTTTGCCAATTATGTCAACTCTCTTCCTCTTTACATCATCAGAGTAGTAAACGAAAACGATCTCATCCCACATCTCCCTCCCTCCTCCCTCGACTACGTCCATCACCACACTGAGCTGTACATCGGCAACGGCGTCCCCAGACTTTGTAGCAGACAAGCTTCCGAAGACCCTTCCTGCTCTGTCTCCCGCCTTGATATCTCTATCCAAGCCCACAACGATTTCTTTGGCAATTCAATCCGAATTGAAGCCTGCTGAATCTTTTCAATAAAATTATTAAAATGAAAATTTATTCTATAAGTTAACCCAATATTAAGTTCATAGAGCTATAAACTACTCAAGTCTAAGCATACAATCAGAATCATATTTGATGTTAAATATTTTTTATCCATTCAATCTGAAACTCGTTATATTTTCATTCCTTCTTCCAGCTTTATATCTGAGAATCCTCATCAATTTCCAAATCCACTTATTTGGAATGTTTTGATAATATAAATCCAACCTGTCCAGAAGTAACTTCTATCATTAAATTACTACGGCCCTCTTAAAAACAATCCATCGATCTTATCTTTTGGATTGAATGCAGACAATCTTTATTACATCGAAAAAGCTAACTCAGCATCAAGGGTGAAAATTAACCCTTATAAAACAATAGGATGTATTAAGCATTATCATCAACACCATATAACACTTCCTTTGCTCTCGGTTTAAAATTACTTCATCCAGGATAACTTTTTAAACCCGAAACCAATCCTGGGCTTAGCTCAGCTTTGTTGCATTCGGCCCAAGCTTGGAAAAGTTCCAAAGTTTATCGCACTCGCCCGACTAGATTTAAATCGCTTAACAAACCCAATCGCAAGTATAACTTTTGAGACCTGGCCATCCACTCTATGATAATAGGCCCACAAGCCTATTGTATTAGGGTAGCTTATTAAATAGAACAATCCCCTCCACCAACTGGTAGCCACCTATTGGCTAACTAGCCCTGGGTAGTGGCCCAGGTATACAACAGACTCTGCTTGATTAAGGGACTCAGTTGTATGGTGTCAAGAAGAACATAGATGCTGTAGAAGCCATAAAGCAAGTGTCCTTCCAAAATCCACCCCTTGAGGTTGGGCCCCTGCCGTGTCACCCTAATGCTACTGTTGAGGGTCTGGATGTACAGGCATTCCGGCTACTGCCAACCTACTTAACATCCAGCCATTGCCCGATTTGGTGCCCTTCCAATATACTGTTTGACCTACCAAGAATGGTAACCAAGCAATATCACATGACTGTCCAAGTATCCAGTGGCTCAAACCACCCTCGCACATGACCAACTCCTAGGTTTGATCCAACTAAATCCCCGCCACAGTCAAGTCTATATAAGTCTAAAGTATTATCCAATAAAATATACTTCTCTTCTTTCTTAATTCCATATTTGAAGCTTCCCCAAAAGGTGCTCCTTATCACTACTTTAGTCTATATCTTAGCACTGTAAGCTAACTTTGTGAATAATTTGGGAAGCTGGGTCAGCTTAATGCCAGTCTATATGATAAAGACTTATGTTTTTTATCCTGTCCCTTTGGAATTACCAAGGAAGTGTAGCCATATCTCTTTCCATTTCCATAATTTGAACCTTATTGATGTAGAGCAAAGGGGGATGCAGCTGCCATAAAGGATAAATTTCTATAGCAACATATAGAGACCTAACTATGAACCTATATCTAGTAGTAGGAAGATCATCACATTACCTCCAGGCTGAAGGCCCTGTCAGACTTGCTACTTCCAATGGCTACTGTTAGAGTAAAATGGTAAGCTGCATGATTCAAGGAAAAACCATGAGGGTATAATAGACAAGTTCTAAGTTGCTTGAGCAACAGGAGACCAAATTAGGAGGATGGCTTCAGAATCTTGGCACAGAAGTAGTATAGCAGAAGATGGAGAGGGAAATCATCATGACAAGAGTAATTTGAAGAGGCAGATAAGAGTAAGAATTCAAAGGGGAGAGCATATAGAGCACAGGCCAGGGGCAGTCAAGGAACTGACCACCGCTTTGACCATTACAGAGGCCAACTTCTCAAGGACATGTCAAACACCCCAGTAGAGCAATCATTTTATAGAAAACTTCTTTGCTTGATGGTAATTAACCTATCTAGAAACAAGTTTCTAGTGGGGGATTTGGGGAAGTTTTAAGGAAATTTTAGTTGGAGGGGATGAGGGATTAGAGCTTCTGATTGTTTAACACAAATATTTTATTCAGCCAATGGTTCAAGGAGGGGGATTGGACTGGATGATGTCATAATCCAGAAATTTTTTGGCAACAAACAACACATGAATAATTTATCATAGTTAATTGGCAAAGGAAAAGAGTCAGAATTTGGAGAGATATCTGGGCAACTCCAGCTTTAACCCGTTTTTTATCTATGACAACATTTAAATTGTCTAGAGTTTCCAAGGGTTTAGCAGCTTTTTGACAACAGTTCCAAGTGAGGCAAGGGTGTGTAATTTCTTCCATCTGTCTTTCTACTGTAACAGCTACAGCAAATTTTTTCAGGATGCAGATTACACCAAAGTCACAGGCTTGCCTGTACTTTCCCAATGTTTGATTGCTTAGGATATTCTCTTGGGGGATAATAAAAATAGCTTGGTATGCAGTTTCTCACAGAAACTATCAATCAAACTTAATAACATGAAGACCATCATCAACAATGAATGGAATTGACCTCCCCTACTAATTTAAAAATCAAAAAGTAGTAAGAAACCACTTTTTTAGGAAGTAATATTTTAGAGGATCAAGGGCAGGGTCATGAGCAGTTAAAAGAACTGATTAAATGGTTGCTAGAGTGAAAGCACCTTAAACCCCTAAACCATCTCCCATCAAGCACTCAAAGAGACACACTGCCAAAAAATTCCAGCTCAGGTGCTTTTCCAGATCTATTCAAGAGGGATTATTCTGTGGCAGGCCCCAACCCTAACTGATCAACTAGGTACTCAACTTAACCTGCCATCTGATTGAGGTATCAACCAATATTTCCTCACAACAGATGGTACCATATCTATTACTATAGAAACCCCACTGATTTGGCTCCAGTAAAGCAAAATTTATCCACATGACCAAATCCTGAACCATATTTATTTGCAGGACCACTATATACCACCCTCTTTTTCCCTTTTGACATAAAAATAGGGTTTCTCTTCTGTTAGAAGTTTCAAATATATAACATGATATCATGGCCTGGGTGACTCCCAGGGGAACCTTTGGTCAAGGGGAAATAGTCAAGCCTGGAAGGTCCAGTAGATGATGGGGGCCATCCACATCACATAATTGGCAGCAGTAGCCCAAGGACGCCACACTCCCATGTGGTATATCACTTGCTCAGTGAGCCCCAGCATGGTAAAATAGGCAAACCCAAGCTTACTGTAGTCATATGATGAAGCAGAAGGAACAAGAGGAAGTTCTCATATGGCAGCGCTCATGGTCAAGCGTGGCTGGGCAAATTTTTGGAGCAGAGGAACACCAGGAAAGAATAGGCGTGATGCAGGAGCAGGAATTATTTCTTGGTCCATAACTTGTAGAGATGGGGTAAAGGCTGGTAGTGGTTGGTTGAAGGCAGCTAGAAGTTGCTCTGTTTCCCAGCGCTGACATTGGTACTGGAGGTACTCTCTGTTTGAAAGCACCAGCAGTATAAAATTTGTGATAATGTAATAAACCCCTGCAAAGTATAAATGCTCCGTGTGCATTAACCAACAAAAGTTTATTAGATGAAGATGTCAACAAAGAAAGGGGATGTCAGTGTTCCCAACTATATCCTGCTGGGAAACTGCAATTGGGCTTACTGGCAACTTCTTATTGGTTGTCAATGGATTATTTTCAAGATGGGTTCCATTGGTGACTCTTGATTTTTCAGTTAGATGGATCCTTTCATTATTTTTGACCTGGGGAAGCTGGCAGGGGAATTTTGGGTCATTTGGCAACTCAAGTCCCCAATTCTGGGGTTCAGATGGTGTGGGCCAATTAAATTTTTTGCTTGGCTTTAGGACGGTTTCCAATTGCCCCCAGGCTTGGCCTTGACCAGGGTTCAATTATCCACTTGGAATTAAAGTTTCCTTTGGGTTAATCTGCATGATTGACAACATGATTGTTT
>QTSX02006712.1:51223-64717 GCA_014839935.2 Entomophthora muscae | reverse complement strand
AAGGGTCCTTCTTTGGTTGTGGACTCTCTGCTGTGTGTACAGATGCAGGTTGTCATATTTTTGATCAGCTGAGCTTCTTTCGAAAAATATGTCTTGGAGGTTTCTACAGAAGCTCATGCCAAACTCGGCATCTGATGTATGTGAGGAGGCCATTGTAGAAGTCCAGTTATTGTCCAGCCTCATCAAACTTGATGGTGTCAGGAGCTCAATCACATATATATCCTCATAGGCTGCAATGTACTCTCAATTGTTCCTTATCACCTTGAAGGTTCTGATTTATGTTATGATCACAGCATCAGAGTGCTTTATTGCAACTTTTCTTAGAAAGGCGGCTTTGAACATATTCAGTCTTTTTTTTTGATCAGGGTGTTAGTCAAACCACATTATAAAAAGTAGCCACAGGGCCACAAGGGGTGGTACAGTGGCAGGGTATAAATATGGGGTTGGCTTTGAATAGCTTGTTGTTGTAGTTGAATTGGAATTTTTCTGCCCCTTGCAAAGAAAAATAACCATGTACTTTAATATCTAAGCAGGAAGCATAATGGTGTTGACATATTGTGGGGGGGGGTTATTTGAGCGCCCCTGCAGATTATAGGGTAGGTTGGCAGGCAAGGTATTAAGCTTAGGTACAATGTTAACCAGCCATAATGAGATATTCTATTAGTGATAATCCTTCATGAGTTTGAAACACTATTAATTTTTAAACAAACCCTTATTTCTCTATAAAGTTTAACTCAATAAGATAGTTGCTCTTAAAGTATATAAAGCTCCTAAATTTTTAATGAGAGCTTATGGTTTAATCTTGGTCTATCTTTTGCTTTTTGCTGTTTCTTCTTTTATAAAATATTCCTAAATGTGTTTAATATCAACCATGTATATTATTGAAGTGTTTCAGTGTAAGAAAACCTTTCCTTTCACAAAAAGAATTTCTGAAGTTAAATTGATTGAGAAAAGTGACATTTATTTAGCATTTAGAAAAGCAGATTCATTATTGAATTCAGATTATAAATTCAATAATTTAACAATGAGTAAAACACGCTTGAAATTGGAAATCAACCCCATCTTTACTATAGGGTTTAATTATTGAAGCAAAAGAAAAAGCAAAAAGAACACATTTAATATAAATTTTACTTTAAATCAAACCCAGGACACTCTGATGACAGTGAAAACGTAAAAAAAGTTAAAGTAACAATCAATGGATCCAGGAATAACCACAGAGCACATCTAACCAATCAGCATTTAATAAAATGCAACAATAAATCCAATCAATTTTCAGGCAAGCCAGGGAGCCAATCAGATTTCCAAACTGAACTGAGCCATTGAACTACCTTTCATCCAATGCAGTCCAAACTATCATCACATATCAAAGAGCCCAACTGCATCCAGCAAGCAAACTCAAGCCTTACTTCTTCCTGTTTTTCAGGCTGAAGCTTGCTGCAGACCTGCAAAGCCATGCTTCACCCCCCAGAACTTGCAGTATCCAAGGGTAACTACTAGTTTTCTCCCTGCTTCTACTTCAGTATTTAAGCTGAATTTTCAGGGATTCCACCTGTGGGGGGTTCTTGGGAGCTTGCAGGCAAACAGCCTGCAGGCTCAGCAGGAAGGGCCCGCCACAAGATTGGAGCTAACTTTACAATATGAGATAACAATTTGCCCAGGAGGGCCCAAGGTCTGCTTGCCGGTATCATTGAATCAATTAAGCCGGTGAGAGTGATATACATCACTCCAAATATCTGAGTGGAAGTGGATTCATTGGCTGTAATGGATTCTTGCAGGTGGCTGGGCCGCAGGGTGAGAGGTGATGCCATTTACAACTAGATAGGCGGTCAGGTAGATATACTTGTCGCAGAATAGCAGGGGAGGTATGATGATTTTGTTGCCTTCCCTGTAAAAAGTCTCAGTCTCTCTAGTTCTGGCTTCTGAGCTGTAGATTAGGATTTCCTCTAGGGTGAATTCCAAATACACCGGGTTGGGTGGGTATTCTGTGAAATATACTGGGCCAAAGGGAGCTCCTGGTGGAAAATATAGCTTGGGTGGTCAGTCCACGGTTTCTTGAGGTTGTTGGGTGTGAGGTACGGAGCCACATGAGGTAGAATGCAAATGCAATATAACTAAAATCAAATATGGAATAACCTGGTTGAACCAAAGGTTCATGTCACTTTATTGCAAGAATGGCAATGGGCAACTTCCTGGAGGCCCAGGGTATAAGTATACCCATCTGCCATGAAAAAACATTTACAATTTCCTTTGGGCCTGGTGCTACCGTCTACCAGGTTTTTCCAGTCCTCAGTAGCATCTGTCGCAGGAGTTAATTCATTGGCTGGTTCAAACTGAGAATACTCAAATTTCCTTGTCAGGTCGTGGGTTTGGTCATCTCTGGGCGGCCTGCGTTCTATAGGAATTTTCTTTATTTCCTTTTCTGTGGTGGCCTGAGTTATTACAGGGATCTATGGCTTGGCCCATCCCTCTGATTGGTTGGGTTAACAGGAATCTTTAGCGTGGCAGTGTTGATGTAGGTGATTTTGGTTCATCAAGCTTTAGGGGTTTCCCTAAAGTCAAATCCTGCTCTGGTTTGAGCCCAAAAATCTGCAGGCAGCCAGGCAGCTGGTCCTGCAGGCTGGCGGCCCGCAGGGTATCAGGGTTTGAATCCTGTAGTTGAGGGTTTCCTATGAGTGTGGTCAACAGGAGTTTGTCACTTGTGACATGAATTCCTTTTCCTGAGAAACTTGCTCCAAATTATTTTCTTTTCAAGATTCACACTAAACTCTATATTCTCATCTTCTAACTGATTAGTAGACTATTTTAATCTTCTCCAACAACATGAACCCCCTTCTCCTTTGTGAGTTTTTTGAGTGTTACTAGGGTACAGCTGGGCTAATGTGAAAATTGAAGCTCCAGATCCAACTGATAAATCTGAGGATTATATCTGGTGTTTTTTTGGTTCACACTGCCAGCATGCCCATTATGTCAAAACTGCCCACTTCCCTCCTATTATCCATCCCAAGGCCCCATGGTTGATCTTGGGCTACACCAGTGTATATTGTTAAATCACTCCACTCCCTTTTTGGGAATATTAAGGCTGCTAGACCACCTTTTGCATATAATGATGATTGGAATTCCAATAGGAACCACTCTAGTCAAGTTTAACTTGGGAGCACTTCTCTGGTCTATTGGGGAGAAGCTCTCAAATCAGAGGATCCATGACAATACAGGATTTGGATTAGCAGCCCCCTGTGGGTGATGTGAAAACAGGGCCATGCTGGAGGACGCAGGAAAACAAACACACTCCTGGGTAGTGCTTGGGGAGGGGCCAACGGGTTGGTAGTAGCCATAAACAGAGGCTTCACTGTTGGAAGACCCAGCGTAGCCCTGCATGATATTGCCAAGGCCAGGGAACAGCTTGTTGACTTGTTTGTTGTTAGAAGAAGACATAATAAACTTTTAATAAAAAATTAAGCTGAAAAAGAGGAGTGTACATTTCAGTCAATTTTATTGTTAAGTATGGTAAGTTGAGGAATAGTTGGATCTAAATTCTAGCTGCCCTAAAAGGGAATAGGGTGCTTTTTGAGAATGACTATAATTCCTAAAAGAGTTAGCACAGATCCAATCTAGATCCTTAGACTTTGGTTTTGAGATGCTCATAAGTTATATTTATTTCAAATTCACTCCAGTTTTGATTTGAAATTTGGTTCCTGGATTTATAAATCCCACAGTTTCAGATTTGTTACTAATTTCAGGCTGTATGTGATTTTTTAGACTTACAGGAAATACCAAATCATACATTAGGATCCGGCATTTCTGATTCATGTACCTTGCATTTGTTTGCTGTGGTTTGTCTTTAGTTAGTTGAGTTATTGTAAAGTTCCAAGAGCCTCCCCTGGCTCTGGACAGGGATGTATTCCCCAGAGCCACAAAAAAGGTAGGCTGTGCAAATGCACAACCTCTGTGCAGCTGTGAGGGCCTTGCCCACACTGTGGATGAGCATTTTGTGCTGACCTTTACGGCAAAAAATCCCCCTTTTCCTGAAGTCCCCTCTAACTATGGAGAAGACATCAATCCTGTTGGATTGTTTGCTCTCCTGGTGCCATCCTGCCTTGAAACAATTGGCAGGACAATAAAAATGCAGGCCCCATTTCACTGGGGTTGCCTGACTTGTGGCCCAGGAAAATTGGGGATAAATTTCCACATATAGTGGAATCCCAATTGAACAATCCCTCAGGCCCAGGGGTCCCTTGGCCCTAAAAAATGGTTCTAGGGACATTCTGGCTGTGACGTCAAAGGAAAGCATCAATGATAATGTTGTGCCTGAGTCCTCAGAATGTACCTAGCTAACCAGGCTGCTGTCCCCTGCACCTAGGTATGTTGCTCCTATTTTATTGGGCCCAGCTATGGGTAGTTTAGGCAGATGCGTCTAACTGGTTCTCCCTTGCTGCTTTCAAAACCCCCTCCTATAACGCCCTGGTACTATTACCCCTCCCATGCATATAATGGAAGCAAGGGCTATCAGGTCCCTGGCTTACCAATTCTGATTATTGAATAAGCCTCCTGATTTTGCAAATTTATTTGTATTTTGTAGTTTTATTTGATAACACAGGTGATTGTCCTGACTTCTGATGTTGGCCCTCCTCCTGCTTCCCTTAAGTCTGCCTGCCCAGCTGCCCATATGGTTTTGCTGAGATCCAATCCAAGAGAATCCAAACTTGGTTCAAACCCTTGGAAGCATCCTAGTTCTTGCAGCTTGTCTGCCCAGAGTTATTTGTTAGAACTCCTTCTGCAAAATGTTGTCTCCTTCATTTAAGTCACTTATGGTGGCCATGGGGGGGGGGGGGGGGGGGGGGGGGGGGGGGGGGGGGGGGGGGGGGGGGGGGGGGGGGGGGGGGGGGGGGGGGGGGGGGGGGGGGTATTTTTTGGTTTTTTTAATATGGGGGGAAATTTAGGAATTTTGAGGGTTTTGGAAAATTTGGAAAAGGGGAAGTGATTTACAGAGGTACCTGTCTTCCTGTTGTTATGGACCACAGCCCCAGGCATCTGGAATAGACTATCCTTGGCTGTACAACATTCTGTTCCCAATCCTGGCCTGCTCTACAAGCCCCCCTTTTCATTTGAACCAGGTTCCCACCATTCTTAATACACTTGTCAAGTTTGATTGGGTAGGTCTTTATCCTGAGGACCTCTCACCCTTTCAGAAGCCAGGCACTGATGAATCTTCTTTCTTAGACCCAAACAACACCAAACTTGAGTCAGTTCCAAATCACTCCCTCCCCTCTCTGCCTCAACTTCCTTCTATGGATCCAGATCCCCCTCCCACCCAGAATAGTTCTCTGTGATTGCTTGCTGGTGCCTTGGTTATGAGCTTGGACACCTATTTCCCACCCCTGTCTTGGCCTGCCTCTCCCTAGGGGCCTCTTAGGGTAGCCATTCTAGTCCTGCACTGGATGGCATCCTGGTGGATGGCTCTGCTGGGATAGGAGCCAGACGTTGTTAGTCTAGCCCCCTCTCTTACAGCTATCTGGGTAAAGGTTTGAAATGGCAAAAATTTAAATAAATCAAAGAAGTCAAACCAAAGGGTTGACCTGATTAAATATTTCATTTTTCACACTGCTGAGCTGCCTGAAAATGTGATTTGTAGTTTGGGCCAAGGATCTGACAGTCCTGCACTTTTATGTCCAGGTTCTGAATTTACAGTATTGAGGTTTGGGATGGAGGTTGCTGGAATGCTAAATCCCCCTGTGTGATTCCAACCAAAGTCTGACATCTTTTTCATGAGAAGTCTCACACGGGAGCCCCTAGTGGTTTGAGCGGTTGCTTACCACCTTGCACTGTGAACCATCCACACCAAACAAATAGATGTAATCTTTGATAATGGGCAGAACCAAGTGTCACTAATGAAGGAGAAATTCTGGAACCTGATGGACAATGCTTTGATATGGAAAGACAAATTTGGTCACACAGTTCTGGGGAACAGGAAACTTATGGACAACATTGTTGACTCATCCCATCTCATGGTTGAGGGAGCCATTCAAGAGAAGACGGGCACGCAGTGGGCCTGAAGACTGCTACCTCTTCCTATGAAATTATACACTTCCCTCCCCCCATGGCCGTGTTTCCTTTTTAAACGCCGTTTCTGAACCCTGATAAACTTGTGTTCCCTAAAAAAGGATATTTCGATTTGTAAAGATCGGTGTGCCCATCGAAAGGAAACAACTGGAGCCGAGTTCGAACCACAGCGTGATCTTACTGGCATGCAAAGTCAGAATTAAAATGGTAAAGTCTTTGAAGATTAGGGTAGTCATAAGCCTTTAATTAAACCAGTGGGATACTGCACCAATTCACTGTCTTGAGTTCCTAGCACCCTTTTTAGCAAGTAGGTCAGCACACTCGTTGCCCGCAATGTTGCTGTGGCTGGGGATATATTTCTTAATGTCAGTAAAGCCAGGCTGGGAACTTACAATTGCAACATCGTAGGGATAGCGGTCAATCTCATAGCTGAGCTTCTTGAATAGGTCTTGGTTTACAACTGGACTTCCGTTGGAGTTGATCCAGTCGTTCTGTTCCCATTTTCTCAAGTAGAGGTTGACGCCTATCGGTAAGTATATCAATTATAACACCTACTGTTGACAACGTATTTCGAGTCCGTGTAGATCTTCAGGGCGCAGTCTGGGTCTCCATGGCGGACGGCTAAAACAACAGCCTACATTTAATTACACCAACAAAATACCATACCGCTATCTCTGCACGCTGGTTGGTTTGACGCCCACTCAGGGGCTGGCTGATGTTGCGGTTATCACCAGGGCCGAAGTATACTCCTATACCTGCAGCTGCTCCTGCCTGTCCATTGTTGAAGCAGCAGCCATCGGTGTAGATCCTTTCAATATATATCGTCTGTCTTGTTAGTTTAAATCATTCAATTTACTTACCATTTACTAGGAAATGGGGTTCAAGTATCTCTTTTAAACCGTGCCAGCTCTACAAAGAACTTTTGCACTCCGAGTAGGAGCCACAAAAATGTTGTAGATCCTTTCAAAGTAGCATTGCTACACTAATGGCTTTTTCATTTAAAGTGATAATTTTAAACATGTCAGTATAGAATGTCCTACTCATAAGGCAATTGGATCCATATCATCTCAGATATTCACTTTTAAATATATCCCTTAATCTGCAATATAAATTCCACTCTTAGCACCGAAATCAACTTATCCACTCAAAGATAAGCAAATGATCGACCAAAGCATCACCCAATCAGGTACCACATACTCGAATTGCTATACCCCATAGGAAGATCAATCCATTTATACCCTCCCTGTCCAATTAAGATGATCACATACCACCTAGCAAGTAGTCCCTTGATCTACTTTAGAACTTAATCGTACATCAAGACTAGATCCACATCTAGATCCAACTAGCACAGACCAAAGCCACAACCGTTCAAATAAAGAACCTTCCAGGAAGTTCAGTTCATGGGGTTCAGCCAAGAGGCAAAACAAAACACCATACAGATGATTGCTTAAGAAATTGGCCAATTCTCTAATATCCATTCCACTGGATTATCACCATTTTCCAATTGCATGTTAAACATCAGCCTATTGTCGCTTAAACTTTAATCACCATAAATTAAAACCAACCTACAAACTAACCAGATTAGCCAGCTTCCCTTCATCGACGTCATAAAAGATGGCAGCTTGTGTAGAAGTTCTACGAATAGCTAGCTTGATCCTTATTTCTTAATACCATACCTGTTACGGTATAGTTGCAGCCTTTAGAGGGGACATTTTAAAATATAATATCGAGACAAAACCAGTCTTTTATTTAATAGGTAAAGCAGACAAATCCTACTTGGTTGGAGGAATTGCCATAAGGAGCCAACATGACAGTGGCTTAATACAGAAAAGTGCTATACATAGCCACAGTTCTATTTAAGTTCACCAAAGTAATGCCAAGTTTTATGCAAAGTTACAGTACAACTTGACTACTGCTTTTAAAGTGTCAGTAGTTGCATTTAGAGGTACAACTAAACAAGATCAATAAAACAATCACACAATTGTTTTATTTCACTCACCATAAAAGCCCATATATCAGGGATCCAGTCTTGGGCGGCCAGCCTGTCGTTTCCAGGGGTAACCTGGGCCGGGCCTTTTGCGGGCAATGTCCACCACAAGAGGGGGGCTAACTTAAAAGGTAGGAGACAGACTTTTCCACCCAGGATCACAGGCCAGCAGCCAGGATTATAGTGTCAATCACCCCTGTGAGGGTGATGTACACAATCCCAAACAGCTTACCAGTATGGTCAGTTGGAAGGTCAGGTGAGGAAGCGGGCATAGGGTTTAGGGTCACAGGCGGTTCCATGGGTAGGTTGTAAGCAGGGAGATAGTTGAATTTCCCCCTGAACAACTTAGGTGTTGAAAATATCCATGGACTTTTTTGGTTGTATCTAACTGCAGATTGTATGCAGGCCAAAGGATCAAGTTCAAGTATCTTTTCCGGGGTGTAGTCCTTGTATTCAGATTTCAGAGGGTAGTTGGTAAAATGAATAGGTCCAAAGGGAACACCAGGAGGACAGAAACTGCAGGTGGTGGGGCAGGAGGGCCAGGAGATCTCAAACTGAATTGGTAGATAGAAAATACAGAATAAGGCAATAGCTGTGTGAGCCAAAATAACATAACCTTTATTCAAAAATGGCAATAAGGTTTGAGTGCAGAATCTATAGGCATATAAGCATCTTGCCTCCAAACTTAGTATTTTCCCTAAGGGCTTCATCAAAATATTGGGGAAAATGCGGGCAGGTGGTCAGGAGGCCTGGGTGCAGGAGCAGCAAAACAATACCTTGGCTGGATGTTCTCTCATTGGTAAAAACGTCCAAATTGGTTACTTGATTTACTTGATTTTTGCCTGTGGTCATGGGGTTGGGCCCAAAGCCCAGGTTTTTCCTTGGCAGTTGAGTTTGATTGGTTACTTGAGAGGACTTCAAGCTCATGAAGTTCACAGGACCACCTTCCCTTCCTCCATTAGGCAATTCAAGAAACTCCTCCTTGGGAACCATCATAATTGAACCTGTACTGGTATTCTGACTTTGTACTTATCAGGGGCTTCAGTTTGCAGGGACTCAATCTCAGAAAATGCGGGCAGGCGGGCTCTTGGTCCATGGGGCCAGCTGCCGCAGGAATTTGGGTTCAGGGTTCAAATCCCACCCTTGGGCCCAGGTTTCAAGGGGTAACAAATTGTCAATCCTGACACCATATATTTGGCTGATTTGTTCCAGAATGTGACAACAGGGTTAGAAGTTAAGCAAGGCAGTTCCAAACATGCAAAAAAATTAAAAATTTACAAATATTTTAAAAAAGTAGGCGAGCAGAAATGTGTTTATTGGGTTGTTGTAATCCTGGGAGGATCTGGGAGTGATTATTTACCATAGTGGGTGATATAATGTTAAGAAGCTCCCTTCATTAGTTACCCCAATAAGGTGTTAATTTGGTGGGTGCCAGCCAGCACCCACAGTGTGACACTTATTAATTCAGGATTAAATCTGAGCCTCTGATTAGTTAAATCTAATCCTAATTATGTGGCCAGTGGATAGTGTCAAATAGGGGAAGTCAACTTTCCGTTTTATATAAGTTACTTATTAAATCTATTAATAAATCAGGCTTGATGCATGTGGCGCCAATTGATTGACCAACCCATAATAGACATAGTATAAAATAAGGGGTAGTTGATTAATGTATTATCACCAAATCTGGTATAGTGATGCTTGGGAGCCTACTATACAGCTGTGGATAATAATAACCAAAATATTCATTAAACAATACAAGTTATATAAACAGATGTGTTTCTACTAACAAAATCTGTTTTGGCTTAAAGAAATCCAACCTGGCCACTTTTACTTCTAGAGAGTTGATTGCTGGTAGCTTTGATTCTTTTTGTCAGGATACCAAGAGTACCCCAGAGCTCCAGCAGATGAGGGAGGAGTCAAAGCAGGTACAAGCATGGCCCACCAGATGATGGGACCCAACTTTACCAGATGGGAAAGGGCCTTCCCAGCCATAGCCCAAGGCCCAGCTACTGGCAAGGCAGAGTCAATCAATCCTGTGAGCACCAGGTAAAGCACTCCCAGGAATTGACTACTCTGGCCAGTGGCATCAGAGGTGAGTGGGGTTGAGATGATTGGTTTGGGTGTCTGGGGGTGGTTCCATGGGGACCAGGTAGGCAGCAGGATTGTTGTACTTCCCATTGAAAATCAAAGGGTAGATGGTAATTGCTTTGCTGTCACAGAAAATTTGGTAGGGTTCCTTGGGGGTGTTTGGGCGGGTGTACCACTGCAAGTCTTCCAAGGTCCAGTTTTTGTGATCAGGATTTGGGGGATACTCAGTGAAATGCACAGGGCCAAATAGTGAATTATTTGGACAGTAGTAGTCAAAGGCTTTGGTTTTGTCAACTGGAGTCTGGCTATCTATCCCAGTGGGCGGGTACTGATGCTTGGGTGTGTGCAGATGAAAGAGTATCAAAAATATGTATGAAAAAGATTAGTGAACCAAAGTTTCATAACAATTTTATTTGATAAGGATGATGATATAGAACTTTTTAAAGTGCTTCTGATTTATATACTTACTCATATGCAGGTGCCTCTGGGAATTCTTCTGGTGCTATCTGTGTGGCAAGGCTTGGCATATCAGGTTCTGCTGTTTGGTTGGCTGCTTCATGGTCATTTTTAGAGTTTTCAGGAACAGTTGTTTGGCTTTTTGGTGGTCTGTCTTGGCTTGGCTGGCCATTGGTTCTGGTAGGATTAGCTTCTGGGGTTATGGGGGGGTCCCAATTTGATCACCATTTTTGGACTGGCTTGACAGGCTTTCCTGAGCCCAAGAAAATTGATTAAAAAAGGGGTCCCAAATTGGGGACCCCAAATTACTTAATGTAGGGTGGGCTTGATCTGGGTTTACTGGGCAGCTAAAAATATCCTGCCCAGGCCCAGCCAAACCCACCAAGGCTTGGGCATAGCTTTTGGGGCCCAGAACAGGCCCCTCAGCTTCCACCAGGACAGGAATGATTCCTGCACCTGGATTTGCTTCAAAAAGTAAAAATCCAGGTGCAGGTGAATCTCCCCGCCTGCTAGACCCATCTGGTGGCTAGGAGCAGGTTCAATTCCTGCCTGGGGCCTCAAATCTGTTACTTTTGTAACACTTTTAGCAAAACTACATATAAACTATCTCCTGAACCAGTCTGTGAACTAACATGATTATTAAACAGAGTTGAATTCCAGTACTCTTAATTTTGATCTTGGGGGTCACACCCCTGAACTACTAGTAGAGCACAGCTTAAATTGCTTAAGCAAAAATCATATAGTGGTTTACTTACCTAGTATTTGACTCCCTGGTAGTCAACAGATTTTTGGCAACCAGGGAGTCAATTTCCTCACAGCTGTTGTTTAAGACACTGCCATACACAAAAAAGATCAGTACATTTGATAATGAATTCTTTGAGTTCTCTCCCTTGCTTAAAGAAAATATAATCCACTTGATTATTTAACCTGGCACTGCCTTCTTGATGGGCATCAATACTGTTAAAACAGAAGGCTTGACCTGCCAGCAAGGTACCAAGTAAACAGGTTTGTGACCTGCAATCCAATTATCCAGTCACTTGAAGCCAAACTAGGAAATTGACTTGAATTTCCAAATCCAACAACATGAACAAATGATGATCCCTTACAGTGGATACCTTGTTTTGGTGTTTGATTTATTACCAGGATCAGGCCACCCCCCTTCACTATTCCACTGTGTAATCACCACTATCATGTTCCTGTTATCCAGGATTCACATTGACTATATAATCACTATCTCTCAATAAAGATTATTAGCTAGTTTCTAAATATTTTCCCCCTTGTAACTCTGCTAAAACAGAACAGTTACAACATTGGTAGCACAGGTAAGTTCTTCATCCTACCTTATCTTGCAAAATTATGTATGTTGCCCATACTTGCCACAGTCAACAAATCCTCAAAAGAATCATGTCTGGCTTCTCACTAGACTGGACGTCATACACACTGGGTATCAAGATACTGGAAGGATTTGTTAGAGTTGTGTAAATAAAATCTGAGCTCAAATAAAAGTTGTGGGGATAAATTGCCCAGACTAAAATTAGAACCTAGAACAAATATGTGCACTGAAGCTTTAAACCTAAAAATCTACAAAGGAAAGGAACAGAACGTGGAAGGAAGATAATTAACAACATGGAAAATAGGAGATGTTAATGGATCACCAAAAATAAATGATTTCAAGATAAGGGGTACAAAACCTGCTGGTCCTGTGTAGAAACTTTTCTCAACCATGCCAAGACAACAGCAGTCATGGCCTGAGAAGGGGGTATTTTTGACCCCAGGGTAGCTTTCATATATTGGGGAATGACTTTATTGAGAGTAGGTAAAGCTATCTGAAAACAAGTTTTCAGAGGGAAAATGGGAGGGACTATAACTCAACTGGGGATTAACTTGAATCTGATTGGCCGGCTGGAAATATTTTCACCTCTTGGTTGGGGACTTCTGCCAAAGCGTCAATGTCATCATACTTTGATATTTTTGGGCGACCAGCCGGTTGACTACCAAGCGCCACCAGGTAGTGATATCTCATAATCTTCAACACATAATTGTTTGGGCAAAATTCAGGGAGGTTCAGGTTAATTCCTTCACTGTCAATGGGAGCAGCTTGAACCCATTTTTTGTCAATGGCTAGATTTAAATCATCCAATACTTTCAAGAGGTTTGCCGCTTTCCTGTTCCTATTCTTCTTTGGATGATCTATCCCAGGCAAAAATGACACTACCATGACAGGATTTGTAATATATCAGAACATGCTTGTACTGGCCCCCGCCTTCAACGCCCTGTCAGGCAAGGTTTCTTCTAGGCACCTATCACCACGTCTCAAGCCGCAGCAGAGGAAGGAACCATGCCTGCCTACGTGGCCCAACAACTTCAAAGTGCCGCCTTGGAACCATTCACTGGGGCCAAAAACAACAATGCCACAGCTATGATTCAATCTGCAAAAGTAAACTGGCTCATATGAGAATGCCCACAATGCTTCTGGATTGCAGAGATATCTATCCACTCTTGCATGGTGCAGGCACTTGGTGCAATAAGTGGCACAAAGACCATACTGTGAAAGATTGGGACACTTTCAAACAAGTCTTATTGGCATGGTTTGCATTGAAAGACACCACTGTCAGGAAGTCAGGCATAGGTAGATGCATTGGTTGGCTTGGGACAGAATACAGCTGGGCCAGAGGGTAATGCCCACCATAGGATGAGTGCTAACTTGATAATATAGGATACATATCTCCCAAGCAAAGACCAGGGCCTTGAATTGGGCATCATAGTGTCTACTATTCCTGTCAAATAGTAGGACACACCATTTTGAAAACAGCATCTCAAAAAGAGCCATCTCAGAAAATACCCAGTTTCAATTTTCCATATCTCGGTTTATTAACCTGCTGATTTGCATTTGACTAAGAAAAAAA
>QTSX02006712.1:0-51213 GCA_014839935.2 Entomophthora muscae | reverse complement strand
CTGTCAAAGTAATGTAGAGTACTCCAAACAGTTAGGTGGATGTAGTCTTGGCTGCAGTGGGGGTCTCCATTGGGTGGTCAGGTTACAGGATTAAGGGTGGAGTCATGGGAACAAAGTAGGCAGGCAGATAATTGTACTTGTATTTGAACAATAAGGGCGGCACCTCAATCATCTTTCCTTCACGTCCTATGCATTCAGTTTCTCTAGTCCTTGCCAAGAGATCAGCAATGAGTATGGTCTCCAAGTTGTACTCCGCGTAGGTGGGGTTGGGCAGGTATTTGGTAAAATGCACTGGTCCAAAGGGGGCTCCTGGGGGATGGTATAGTGCCTGAGGGGGGTTGGCAGGTTAGTCTCCAGAGGGGGTGGTTGCCTGATGGTCTACTTAGCCAGAGTTAAGGTGGAAGATCACTAAGACTAGATAAGGTAAGATTTGTTCAAACCAAAGGTTCATAAAACTTTATTATCAAAAATGACAATATGGTCATCACCATACTGCTGGGGCTTTTATACCATGGGTTTTTTCTTCTTCAGCTTTTGCAGGGTTCAGGTTTTCAGACAAGGCACTGGTGGGGCATGGATCTTGGATTAGAGTCTTGAGGGCAGCAGATCCAGGTTGTGCCTGCTCTGGTAAATGGAAGTGGCAATGCTTTGTTCCGCTACCACTGTTCACTATGTCACCTGAGTATTTGAATTGTACTACCCTTTCTGGATAGAAGACTGGTAGTTTCTGGTGGTCATTGGCAAGGTTGAAATTAGGTTTTTTTTAACCTCCTTAAGGCAAGCTACAACCTCTGCATAGGTCAAGATTTTTGGTGGCGCAAGGTTGGCAGCAATCTGGTAACCATTTTGGGAATTGTCCTTGGGAGACTGGCAGATCTTGGAGTAACTTGTCAACTCAGGTTTGCAATTTAACAAGTTGGTGGGTTCCTGTCCACTTTGTGTGACTCAAATTGTCTTTGGAGGGCCAGGGTTCAATTCCAGGGTCTTCAATGTTGATTTCAAACCTCCAGTATTGAAACTTGGCAGGTTGGCAGGCTTCTGTTCCTCCTGTTTGGGGTCATCTATCTCTGGTGGTCCAGGGTTTGACCCAACTGGCAGTTGGGCAGTTTCCTGTCTACTCTGGTCAACATAAGGCTTTCCCTGAAACCCAGGTTTTAGCCCCCAGGCTATTAATACAAGTACTGAAATGTCATTTATGACAACCGCCCTCATGATTATCCACCAAGTATAGAACCTCACCCAGACAGGCACCGTAAATGAACTCACCGGTGCTTATGAAGAGCTCCGCCTACATGCCCCTGAAGATATGCCATTCAACACTCCAGCCAAACACCTCATGTGTTACAATGTCCTCAAGTCACACATAATGAGAAACATCAACCTTGACCAAGTAACCAATCTGCAGAGCCTATATTACAAATCAAAGAAGGCGGAGCAAACGTCCAACACCCTCCACAAAGTGCAGACTGGGAAGAGAGGGACCCAAAGATTCTCACTTGACTGGGCGCGCCAATTGCCAGCCTCCTGGAAACAACAACAACTCAAATCATAAACCTTCAGGGTCAAATGGGCACGGGAAGGGGAACAATGGGCAGTCAAATCATTCACATTTTCATATCACTGTCACGCAAGACAATCACAGTGAGGAAAAAGCCTGGGAAGAGCATTAAGCAAGCCAAGCTCTCCCCACACAATTTTTGACTTGCTCAACAATGAGTACTAACCCAAGGATGTGGACCAGTGCCCAATGATCCAAGTACCCTTGGAAGACCCAGTACTTTACACCATTGCCAAACATCCCAATAAACTGATGTCCTACCCTTTCCACTTTTGCAGTTACACAGACTCAGCACTCTTGGACTCAGTTGCAGACCAAACCCTAGTCAACAGCAGCTTTTTAGACAAATTCAAGCTAACCAATAATCCTTTGCAGATTAAAAATGTGGTCCTAGCTGATAAACATCACATTGCTGTGACAAAGGAAACAGCACCTTTCTCCATCATGCTAGAGAACCTGCACTACACCATCCAGAGACCTGTCATTGAATTCCCAAAGTTTGATATTGTACTGGGGCTGAATTGGCTGCAAACAAAAAATTCCCACGTAGGCTGGGTAACCTCAGTATTAACCATCAAGTGTGAAGGCGTCAATCACCAGATTTACCCTGACTCAGTGGATCAACTCCTGTGTGACCTTGTTTTTGTACGCATTACTGAAACCATGAACAAAAAGGAGAAACTCAAGGCAATTGGTGGGGACTCCTGCCAGTCTAAGATCACACACTTCAAGGATCACCAGGACACCACTACCCCCCAATGTTGCAACATCATGGCCTGTCATCCTGAAATCTTCAAAGAGACGCTACCAGGACTACCGCCTGAGAGGCACATACAACACTCCATCCAAATCAAAGGAGAAGTACCTAAGGCACAACCCATCTACTGACTCACCCCAAACAAAGATGAAGCCCTATGTGTCTACCTCAAGGAGGCACTTGAGAAAGGACTTATCCACCCCTCACAGTCTCCCTTTGGCGCCGCTGTATTCTTTTTGGCAAAGAAAGGGGGTACCCTTTGATTGGTCACAGATTACTGAGCCCTCAATGAAGTCACTATCAAGAATTTCTACCCACTTCCACTCATTGACAAACTCTTTGATGACCTGGGCGGCACCACCGTATTCTCCAAACTTGACTTAACTGCAGGTTATAACCAAATCCAAATTAAGAAGGAAGATATACTCAAACCAGCCTTCTGCACTAAGTACGGGTCATATGAGTGTGTGCTGCTCAATTTTGGAATGACAAACACACCTTCAACCTTTGTGAATTTTATGAACAATGTGTTTTCTCCCCATATTGTCAAACATGCCCTGGTAAACCTGGGCAATATTATTGTCTACAGTCCTTTGG
Source organism: Entomophthora muscae (assembly GCA_014839935.2). Lineage (NCBI taxonomy): Eukaryota > Fungi > Entomophthoromycota > Entomophthoromycetes > Entomophthorales > Entomophthoraceae > Entomophthora > Entomophthora muscae. Next base: position 48,301 of record QTSX02006712.1, on the reverse strand, counting down.
TAGAACAGCATCACAAGGACCTGGAAGCAGTCTTTGCTACCCTGCCCAACACAAGCTGCTAGCTAAGCCCTCCAAATGACAATTCTTCTGCAAACAGCTGCCTGTCCTTGGACACATAGTCTCAAAGGATGGCATTAAACCCAATAACCAGAAACTTCAAGCTATCTGTAAAATGCCACCTTCAAAAGACAAGTCAGAGCTCTGCAAATTCCTGGGAATGGTTACCTATGCACAGCGGTTCATCCTCAATTGTGGAGTCCTGACTGCACCTTTGTCTGCCATAACTGGCTCTAAATCCAAACTTGTATGCCTCCCAATGCAACCTTTGTTTCAGACGTCTTAAGGAAAAGCTCACAACTGCATCTATTCTACAATATCTCCTGCGTAATGGGGAATATCAAATTGAAACAGACGCCTCCAACACATCTGTTGGAGGAGTATTAATCAAGAAAAGGAATGGCAACTTCCTACCTGTAGCCTATGAATCACACAAAACTTACAGCTGGCAAGTGCCAATACCCTATGCATGACAAGAAATTGCTGGTCATTTTACACTTTTTGGTCAAATAGTGTTGTTACTTGGGACGAGGGGAGGAATTCACAGCCCTAACTGATCATAAATTGCTCATATATTTTAAAGTGCAGGCAAACCTCTCCCGCAACAAGCACAATGGATGAAGCTCTTAGAAAGATTCAACATGATCATACAGTACAACCCTGGCACAGAACTTGCCATGGTAGATGCACTCTTATGGCTGTACGTTAGAACCACAAGAGGCAAGAATGGGCTCAATCCAGACTGGTCTCTCCTGGTACTCCAAAAAAAGGACAATGGTTTCCCCTGGTACAACTGACATAACAAAGGAAACAGTCATCAAAAATAAACACCTATTTGCTTAAATTTACAGGACTTTACATTGCAAAATGACAAGCATAACCACCATCCCGTAAATCCCTACACATCAGCAAGTAGATACCATCCTACATATCCACAGAGACCTGGGACATACCAAAAGCCGCAGCCTCTACAAATTCCTTAAATACAAGGCATAGTTGCTAACCCTATACCAAGATGTCCAGGAAGTTCTAGAGCAATGCAAAGTATGTGAAAAATTTGCAAAAAGCAACACCCCTCCTAAGTCTGTACTGCCTATTTTTTCACAACTACCCTTCAAAGTGTGGACCCTAGATATTGTAGGACCTATGCCAGTAAAGCAAAACAAAAAGAAATAAATCATCACCACTATCAACTTTGCCACTTGCTGGCCAGTGGCGCAAGCAGTGAGATCTCACACAGGCAATGACGTGTGGTGCTTCATAGGGGGAAAAACCATCAGTAAGTTCAGAAAGCCAGAACTCCTGATAACTGACAGAAACAAATAATTGACCTCTGTTGTGAATGCTACCATTCACTGTATTTAGATTTTGCATTTGATGGGTTATTATAAAGACAAATCTCTCTTTTGCTTTTGCCCCTCAAAATAAGCTTTTATCCAAACTTGGAAAAACAATTGTTCAGTTTCTTGATTCTTTGCAGCTCACTTACCCCACTTATACTGGAGGCAAGTGATCCTACTGTCCATGTACTATTTTGTGGTAAAGCTACACAGTATGTTGTGAATGACGCCATTCACCATGTCTCAATTTTGCCTTTGATGGGTTGTTTTGAGTACAAATCTCTCTCTTTTGTTTTTGTTTCTCAAAATGAGTCTGGCTCTGAATTGGGAAACTCAATTGTTCATTTTCCTGATTCTGTGCAACTCACTTGCCCCACTCATGCTTGTGGCAAGTGATCCACTGTCCTGGTAGTGTTTTGTGGTATTGTCAACCACTATATATTCTATTTCTTATTCACCAATAAAAATTAAGTTCTATTCACATTTTTGTCTTTGTGTCTCCCAGTACTTTGGCGCCTCTCTAGCCACATCAAGTAGATATATTTCAATCAGGGCCACAAGGTAATTGCATAGTTTTTCCTGCCATTCTAACCAAGACTTGCTACAAATCCAATCCTAAGGTTAGAATTCCCTGTTGTTTATCTGTGCTGCGCCTCAGAACACAACAAAATTGTGCTTGCTACAGGGACTGTAAGCCCCTCAGTTATCCCCTTTACAACCATGTTTTCAGGTCCTTTCCCTCCTCCTATACAAGAACAACCTTCCATGAAATCACCAGTCCTCCTATCAAGGAATACATCACAGACCCACCTATTGTCCCTACTGTACTGAACCTTGGAAATAGTCCCTGCCTAGTGGCTTACCCTTTGGGTACCCCTGACTTAGAACAAGTCATGGTGGTAGCCCTTGGGATAGCCCATGATAGGGCCATCCCTTGCCTCCAGCTACAGTTCAGTCAAGCAGAATACTATGAATTGATTGTGGCTTTGAAATTTCCACAGCATCTCCTCTCAGTGGCTGGCTCTGCTGAGCACCTATTGTCATCCTTTTACAACCCGCCTTAGCCCATCATCAAATGGTGTTAGGGCTCCACGTTCAGAGATTTTCTCTCTACAAGAAGCTGTCACTCATCACTGGGATCAGTTTGTGGTGTACTAGCAGTGAAACACTCCTTGTTTTCCTTGGTGTCAGACAATCAGCATAACTCTGTCACTTCCCAAAATTGCTTAGTTAATTTTATTGATCAAATGCGCCAGTCTATCCCTGAATATGTCAGAGGGCGTCTAAATGAGTTTCACCAGCTAGAACAACCCTGGTGAGCCCAAGTATATTCTACCTTGAACACCTATCTTACTGACTTCAAACAAATTGTACAACATATCAATGTGTTCAGCACTTACTCCTTCAATCAACTGCAACAAGTAGCAGACCTTGCTGCTAGAGGCCTTCACAAACTCAGTGAATAACTTGATTAAGAAAGGATTGCCACTGCCGCTGCCATTACCAAGCTCCAGACTCAAGTGAATGAATTGTCTACACCCAAGACAGATGTTTCACCTTCTCCTCCATCTGACAATCTGGTGGATAGAGAACAGAGACTATAGGATGCCATTTGAGAGCTAAAAGTGTCTAACCGCAGCCAAGATTGCCCTACTGAAGCACCACAGCCTAATCCTCAGGTGCTTGCCTTGACAACTCAAGTTGCTGAGCTACAGCAAGAGGTTGCTGCCCTACAAAAAATGGTGAAAACTGCTGCTAGCCCAAGTGGGATTATTGATGAAGATAGCTGCTGCCCTGGCCTGCCAGGAGCCCACCAAATTGTCAGGGAACCAACCCTGACTGGCCGGCTTGCTAGCGTCTGGGAACTGGCGGGTTGTGGACTGGGTGGGCAGGGCCCACCAAAGGATTGTTGCTAACTTAATGAGGTAAGACATTGACTTGCCCAACCACGACCACAGACCAGAGGTGGGGACAATAGTATCTATTACTCCTGTGAGAGTTATATATACAATTCCAAAAAGCTTGCTGGTATGGTCCAGTGGGAGTTCAGCAGCGGAGGCGGGCATTGGCTTGGGGGTGATGGGTGGCTTCATGTCAATTTGGTAGGCAGGGAGGAAGTTGTATTTATCTCTGAACAGGCTGGGTTTGGTAATGTACCAAGGACCTTCTTGGTTGTATCTGGTTTTCTCAGTGATTCTGGCCCAGGGTCCCGGGCTAGTATGTTATTGGTGGTATAATCTCTGTACTCAGGCTTTAGGGGGTACTCCGTGAAGTGGATGGGACCAAAGGGAGCACCTAATGGGCGGTACGTAGCTGGCGGGCTGGCAGGGGGGGCAGACAATCTTGGGGTTAACTGGAAGATGGCAAGAATAAAATACGGCAATAGTTGGGGAAACCAATATCTCATAACCTTTATTTAAAAATGACAATGGGGGTGATCTTGGCCTGGCAGGTATTTATATCACGCTACCAGGATTCACTACCTGGTCGGGTTTCTGGGCTTGGGCGGGTTGGTATTGGGTGTCTCAGATGGCAGTGTGGCGCTTGGCACTGGCGGTTTGGCACTGGCTGCTTTGGGGTGAAAAGACTTTGAATCCTTCTGTTTATCAATTTGGGTATTGGGTGCCTCTTTAGGTTCAGTGCCTTCCCTGGGACTTTGGGAGACTTTGTAATAATTTCCAGGGCGAGATTTGTCTATTTCACCAGGCAAACCGCCGGTGTCAGGCGTTGGCACCTCAGGGGAATTCTTGGCATCTTGCACTGGCAGTTTTCTTGCAGAATCCTGCAGGACAGCTAAGGGTTTGGGTCCTGGCAGGCTGGTAGCAACTTCTTTAATTAGTAGCGGGTTGTCGTGTTCCCAGCCTATGAGTCTGGCGGTCTGCAAAATGTTTTGTCCATGGTTTGACTCTGGTTCTGTATTTTGAGATTTAGGAGCATCCAAATTGTCATTCCTGACACAAATCAACTGTGCTAGAGAGTTGATTGCTCTAGCTAATGAGGTGGACCATTTGAAACAAGACCACTCTGAGCTTGATAAAGATATGCATAAAATGAGTAAATTAATTGACTCAGTAAATGACAGGTTGGCCCCTTGCCTCTCAGTGGGTTCTTCCCTTACCTCCCAACTGGCTGAGCTTTTCACAGTAGTAACAACACAGGGCCAACACCTAGACGTTACTGAGCAACAGATCACCTTAGCTAATAGTACTGGTGCCTGAACTGCTGAGGTCTTGACTACTCTTAAAGAGAGTGTTTGTAAGCTGTGGGCCAGACAGCCCCACTCCAAATCTGAAAGCAGAGTTCCCCACACATAAATATACTCAATAGCAACAATGGCGGCCCAACTCCTAAAGTTCACTTCAAGCCTACCTTTAAGCAAGTATTTGACCCTAAAATATTGACCATTGCACCTTTCCTAACTATCTATAAACTTCTATGAGGAGAGCCTCTGATGAGGTTAAGAAGGAACACAGTCTAACATGCCTACACCTGACCTGTCAGGAGGTAGTGGTGCCCAAGATGACCACCATCAAGACTGGGGAAGAAATGAAGCAGCTTATGATCAACAAATTTGGTGGCAACCTTAGTTTGAAAGTGAAGAAGGGCGCCTTCATGCACATTTCTTTCAAGCCTAAAGAGACTCTAGCTAAATTTGCAGATAGATTTTACATGGAAGAAAAACAACCAATAACTAGCAGACAATTGATAGCACTTAAGGCTTACATGGCTTGCGCTCAAGCCCTCAAGGTTAACCAACTTCTGCTCCTTCACTTCAAAGCCCATAAGGGTATGCTCTCTTCCATGAAGAGCATAAAGACACTATTGCATAATATACACCTTATCCATTCTGGGGCAGTTATGCGGAAGAATTGTGCCGCCTCTAATTCTGGTTTGTCTTCCTGTGGCCTTTGCATCCTCACTATGAACTCACAGAATCCTCCTAAACACCAGGTTGCCATAACTGTGACCTGATAGATCATCATTCTTAAGTCTTCACCAATCATCAGGTTGAAGGGGCTGATCCCAAGGAGCAGGTAGGAAAGAAAAGTCAACCTAGAGGCAGAGAGGCTCTTGGTTGACAATTCTTCCCAGTCTCCTTCAATCCCCCCTCCATAGCTGACTCTGAGCCTTCTGACACAGAGTCTCCCCCATTCTGCTGCTGTTACATGATATCTCTGATGACTCTGACATGGATTATTCAGATGTTGATGATTCTGACGCCTATGGGTAATTGGTTCTTGCATCCGCAAAATCATTGCAGTCCCTTATAAGCTACGTTCTGGGAAGATTACTACAACCGCCAAGCCTTTGCATAAAGCCAAAGAAGTTGTCTCTTGCCCATAACTCACTCAGGCTAAGAGATATCATTTTCTTGTAGAGTTGTCTGAGAAAGCTGCTGAGATTGCTGACACTGTATTCAAGAATGTTTCAGTTTTTCTTTCTCTCCAGACTGTCTATAAGGAGTTTCCAGGTTTTAGATGCATGATTAAAAATGGGACAAAGATCTAGAAGAAGCCCAGGACATCCTGGCTGTCCTTCCACCCTTTGGTTGTACTACCATTTGTGTATAAATATCCATCCAAAAGTTAAAAACAAGGCTTTCTTGGACACTGGATCTCCTGTTAATGTTATCTCCTCAAAGCTTGTCAAGAAGCTCAAACTTGCCCCTGACCTTAACTATCACCAGTCTTATGGGACAGCTGGTTTGTCCATGACTTGAGCTATAGGGGCTTGTTCTGCTCTTCCCATGCGGTTTGGAAAGCTACTCTTGGCTGCGCCTGCTGTAGTATTGGAGAATGAGTATTACAATCTTCTAGTTGGTACTCAATTCCTTAGGGCATACAATGGGATCATGAACTTGAAGGACTGCTACCTCTCTATCTTGGGATATGAAGTCCCTCTGATCTTTGAAGAGCCAGTTAAAGTTCCTGGGAAGCGCCTCAAGACATGTGCCTTGGAATATCCCACTGGTGTTTTCACTTTAAAATACTGTACCCATTCCTCCAACATGAAGTGCCCTCCCATGGCTTGTCCTGCATCTGAAGGAATTCCTCTCTTTGCTACTTCTGCTGTGACTATTCTTCTTGGGTCTCAGGCTATCCTAGACCCCCAGATATTGTATTAGCTGCCCAAGTGCACCTTCTTAGAGTTGTACTCTCCTCCCTCTCTAGGACGCAACAAGCACTACCTATGCTGGGGAATCTTGGATGTCTCTCATAAGGACTCTGTTCAATTGCTAGTAGCCAAATTAACTGCTCTCCCCATAAACGTATCTAGAGAACAGGTTGTTGGTTATGGAAAATTATTGAATGCTCCTGATGTCTTTTCCCTTCATCACTTTGGTACGTTTCAGGATTTTAATTTACCTGAAGACAATCCCCAAGCCCTATCCTTGCTCACTACGCAAGATTTCCTGTAGCTATCCCTGGTCTAACAGAAGGATGTTCTTGATTTTCTAGATCAGTTTTCAGATATCTTTGCTAAAGATAGCACTGATTATGGTCTATCCAAAGGAGTTATTCACCAGATTGATACTGGTGAAGCTCCCCACTTCTGCGCTAAAATATATTGCCGCAGTTGTGTAGAGGACGCTCAGGTATCTAGAGAGATCAAACAATTTTTAGACACTGGGCTACTGGCTCCTTCCCAAAGTCTGTGGGCCTCCCCCTTGCTCATACTGAAGAAGAAGAATGGAGTTCATTTTATTGTTATGGTCTATAGTGTCATGCCCTGCCCCAAAGGGCAGGCTCTTTAAATTTATCATATTTTGATATTTAAATTTGATTTTAATCTTTCAGTATTTTTAATATTAGAATTTTGAATTAGAAGTTAATATTTAAGTATTTAAAGTTGATTAACTTGTTTTTCTCTTTAATTTGCATTCAAATTGACGCAGTTGTCATCCACTGTCTTCCAGCTATTCAAATAGTTTATATTTTTTACTTTAAGTAAGATTAATTCTAATTTTTTGCTTACCTTTCAAAACTCCTTTTTCACGTTGTTGCCGCTCTCCCCAGCCTATTCTGCCTATAAAACGTGAACTAGTCTTTTGTTTTCTCCTTTTCTGCACCTGATTGTCTCCAACTTCTCTAGTTGCTCCTCCTCTTGGCTGCTTCCTCCTGTTGATCATACTCAAACTGAAAAGGATTTCTCTTCTATAAATAAAGAGCTTTTGAAGAGTAGGCTTTAAGCCAAAATTCTAAGTGATTTCTTTCCCTTCAACTTTTACAATTTTAACTTCAAACTTGTAATTTTTAGAATTTTGTTTTTTAAAATTCATTTTTTTAGTTTAGCTTTTTCCTTAAAATCCAAATGGAACTTGTAAAACAACAAGCCTTAGGCTTGTTGCATCCATTTTTTTCCCTTAAGAAATCTTTCAATAGTTATATATATCAATTTGCAGATGGAGAATATCCTAATATTGATATTTCTTTAGTTACAAATTGTTCACTATTGAACACCTTATTTTATCTTCTTTGCTTAGGGTTTTTAAGCTCTATTATTCCATTTGTGACACAATATAGGTTTTTAGTGGGTTTCTGTAAGATTATCTTACAGACAGTACCTACATTCTTATATCTTTTAAATTTGAATCCCAATGCTTTGCACGCTTTAGTTTATAATCTTGCACCATTATGGGCAATACCTTACATATAGAAGATTGAACTCCTTAACCAAAAAAGACTCTTACCCCCTGCCATGTATTGATGATGCTCTCTGCTGCCTTGGAGGCTCTAAGTTCTTTTCTGCTATGGATCTAGCATCAGGGTACTGAAAAGTTGCTCTCTCTCCCAAGGATAGACAGAAGGCCATGCTCATCACTTCCAAAGGACTGTTTGAGCCTACACACATGCCGCAAGGTCTCTGCAATGCCGCGGCTACATTTCAACAAGCCATGGCTTCCATCCTCTGTGATTTGAAGCTCTCATGTGTCCTAGTGTACTTGGATGATATAACAGTCTTCAGAGCTACCTTTACAGATAACTTGGCTCACCTTAAAGAAGTGTTTGTAAAGATTCAAGAGGCTGACCAAAAACTGAAACCATCTAAGTGTGCTTTCTTCAAGGAACACTTTGAATTCTTGGACCATAAGGTAACCCAGACAGGGATTTGCCCAATGACCAAGAAAGTTTAGGCCATTGACAAAATGCTTTCACCCACCAACCTGCAAGAAGTACAAGTCTTTCTGAACATGATAGGTTACTACAGACAGTTTATCCCTGACTTTGCCAATACTAGCAATCCTTTGGTCCAGCTGTTATATAATTTCCCTTTTGTTTGGACTGTTAGTCAGCAACAAGCCTTTGAGACCCTTAGACAAAAACTCAAAGAGGCTCCCATCCTAGTGTATCATGACTATAATAAGGAGTTCATCCTATACACTGATGCTAGCAACCTAGCTATTTGGGCCATCCTGGCTCAACTAGATGATGAGTGTCGGGGATCCAGTCTTGGGCGGATGGCCTATCATTTTCAGGGGTTACTTGGACCAGTTTTTTTGTGGGCAATACCCACCACAAGAGGGGAGCTAACTTAAAAAGGTAAGAGGCAGATTTTCCCACTCAGGACCACAGGCCGGCAGCCGGGATTATAGTGTCAATCACCCCTATGAGGGTGATGTACACAATCCCAAACAGCTTGCCAAAATGGTTGATTGGGAGGTTGAGTGAGGAAGTGGGCATAGGTTTTGGGGTCACAGGCAGTTCCACAGGCAGGTTGTAAGTAGGGAGATAGTTGAATTTCCCTCTGAACAACTTAGTAATGAAAATATCAACAGTTCTTGTTGATTGTAACTAATTGCAGATTGTATGCAGGCCAAAGGATTGAGTTCAAGTATCTTTTCTGGGGTGTAATCCTTGTATTCAGATTTCAGATGGTAGCTGGTAAAATGGACGGGTCCAAAGGGTACACCAGGAGGACAGAAAACTGTAGGCAGTGGGGCACAAGGGCCAGGAGATCTTGAACTGAATTGATAGATAGCAAATACAAAATAAGGCAATAGCTGTGTGAGCCAAAATAACCTAACCTTTATTCAAAAATGGCTATAAGTTTGGAGTGCAGGGTCCTTTGGTCTATATAGCACCCCACCTCAAAACTTAATATTTTTCATGGGGGTTCATCAGGGCATTGGGAAAGGCAGGCCTGGGGGGACTGGGTGCTTGGCTCCAAAGGCAGCAAAATGACACTTGGCCTGGGAGTTCTTTCATTGGTTGAGAATCTCAATTTGGCTACCTGATTAACCTGCCTTGGAGTTGTGGTCATAGGGTCGGGCCGCAGGGCCATGCCTCTTCCTGAGGACAACTCTTGGTTGGCCACTGGTGTAGACTTCAAACTCATGAAGCAAATAGTTGCCACTTCAGTACCTCTATTAGGCGCTGTGATTAGTCTTCCATTTGGTGCAATTATTTCTTTGGTTTGGCCTGTTTCACTGCACAGACCAACATTCTCAGTATTAGCTTGCAGGGGCTCAATCTCAGAAAGACGTGGGTGGGTGGGCTCTCGGTCCATGGGGCTAGCAGTCCACAGGAGTTTGGGTTCAGGGTTTCAATCTCGCCCTTGGGCCTAGGTTTGGAGGGGTAACCAATTGTCAATCCTGATATCATCCCCTTCTTCCCCCAAGGGCCCTCCCTTCTGGTCCTTTTTGTTCAGATATAGTTGGACGGCTTCTTGGGCATTAGCTAGGTTGCTCAGTAGTTCCCAAGTGCTTTCCTCTAGCAGGTATCCTTTCCATTTGATGTAGCACTGGGGTTTTTGGTAGTGGATTCTGTCACCATTTATGTATTTAACTTCATATTCCTTGGAGCGGCCTATTTGGATGGGTGGGGGAGCTGTCTTGATCTGTTGGTGGGGAAGCAAGTTCCTATCCTTTTTGAACAACAGGGAGCGGTGGAACACATCATGAATCTTCAAGGAGGGGGGTAGGTCTAGCTTGAAAGCAACCTCATCAACTAGTTTGGTGATATTGTTGAGGCTTCTTCTTCTGTTAGCTAACTTCCTGCAGGTCACATGTAGGGGTACATTCCTGGAGTCTAGGTATACTTTGTCTCCAACTTGTAAGGGTTGGCCTGGAGTTTGTTTGCGGTCAGCAAACGCCTTGTAGGTCTTAACGGCGCAGGTTAGGTTCCTAAGGCAGGTTTCTTGGGTGGTATGTATCTGTTCAATCCAGGTCCGCCCCACAGTGTTCTGTTCCTTGCTGCCAATGGTGAAGTCCCAGGAAGGGTCAACCCCATAGTTGGCCCTGAATGGGAACATGCCTGTGGAGGTGTGGTCTTTACTGTTGTAGGTAAACTGGGCCATGGGGAGCATTTTGGCCCAATTGTCCTCATCAGCGTTGGCATAGCATTGAAGGTATTGTTCAAGGATCTGGTTTACTTGTTTAGTTTGTCCGTCTGTTTGTGGGTGGTAAGAGGTAGATACACATTGCTTGATACTTAGGTCTTTAATCACTTGCGTTCAGTAGTTTGACATGAATTGGAGTCCTCTGTCTGTGATGATTTCCTCAGGTGTTCCGTGTTTTGTGAGGATGCGGTTGTGGAAGTGTTGGGCTGTCTCTGCTGCCGTGCAATTGGTGGTGGTTGGTAAAAAAGTATGCCATCTTGGTGAAGCAGTCTACCATGACCAGGATTGAGTTATACAAGAGGGATGGGGGAAGTTCCACAATGTAGTTCATGGAAACAGATCTCCAAGGTCTATGGGGTATCTTCAAGGGTCTTAGAAGACCTTAATGTTTTTTTTGCAAGTTTTGGTCTGTCCACAGGTCTCACACCCCTTCAGGTACGTGCTTATGTCTTGATCCATTTTTGGCCTAACAAAGTTCCTTCTGATGCTTCAGAGGGTCTTAAGCCTACCTGGGTGTCCAACCATCTCAGAATTGTGGTATTCTCTCAAGACTTTGGTTCTGATGTCCCCTTCTGGTACAAAGATCTTGTTGTGGAGCATTAGTGATGTTCCCTTCAATGAGTGGCCTTTTGGTAGTGGGCACTATCCAAGGATTTGGAGAGGGAGAAGATCATGATCTTGGTGAACTTGTCTAGCATTTGGGCCCTTAATACTTCTGGTTTGCTGGCTCTGATTTTCATCAATCCCAGGTGAATGTCTAGGCTAGCTGGGTCCAAGAGTACTTGAGTGTTGTGGTTGCAAGTTTCTAGGTGGGTAGACACCAGGTCAGTTCTTCTACTTAGGGCGTTGGGTACCACATTCACCTTCCCTGGTTTGTAGTCTATAGTCAGAGTGTAGTCAGCCAATTCTAAGGCCCATCTTGCTTGCTTTTGGTTAATCTGGCGTGGTTTGAAGAAGTATACCAAGTTCTTGTGGTCTTTCAGGACCTTTACTGGATATTCAGCGCCACATAGGTATCAACGCCAATGTTTCAGGGTCTTCATTATGGCTAACATCTCCTTGTCATATATTGGGTAGTTTCCTTCTGCAAGTAGCATCTTCTTAGAGTAATATGCTACAGGATGTAGCATACTATCCCTCCTTCCTGAAGAAGGACCCCACCCACCGCAAAGTCTGACGCATTGGTTTCCAGAACAAAAGGTTTGGAGGGATCTGGCATGGCCAGGACGGGGGCGGAGGTGAAGGCGAGTTTCAAGGTGTCAAAGACGGTGGTACATTCCAGAGTCCAGGAAAAGGTGACTTTGTCAGAGCAAAGGCGGGTCAGGGGGATGGTAATGTGAGAAAGTTTTTGGATGAAATCCCTGCAATAATTTGCCAGGCCCAAAATAAACTTCTCATATCTTTCCTGCTTTTGGGCACTGGCCAAGATGTTATTGCTTCTACATTATCCTGTGTCATGTCAAAGCCGCTGGTCTTCACTATGTATCCCAGGAATTCAACTTAAGACTGAAAGAATTTGCATTTATTAAGCTTTGCGTGTAAGTTTGCTTGGGAGAGTTTTTCTAGTATAAGGTCCAGGTGGCGAAGGTGTTCCTTGTGAGTCTTGCTGTAGATGAGAATGTTGTCCAGATATGCCACACAGAAGCGGTCAAGGTATTCCCCTAGGACAGTGTTGATTTTCTTTTGGAAAGTACTGGGGGCGTTGCAGAGACCAAAGGGCATTACAAGGTACTTGTACAGCCCATATCAGGTTTTGAAGGACATCTTGTACTTGTCCCTGTCCTTGATTTGTATTTGGTTGAACACATCTCTAGATTCAATTTTTGAGTACACCTGGGCTCCAGTCAGTACATCAAGAGGTTGTCAGCATTGGGGATGGGATAGTGGTTCTTTTTAGTAATGTCGTTCAGTTTTTGGTAATTCACGCATGGACGCATCCCACCATCTTTTTTTCCTACAAACAGCATGGGCAACAAGCAGGGGGCTTTTGATGCTTGGATGAACCTTTTTTTGTCATATCCTTGAGGTATGCTTTCAAGGCCACTTGCTTGTGGTGGTTACAGCTGTAGATGGGGCTGTGGTGCAGTTGAGTTCCTGGCAGCAGGTCTATGGTGTGGTCGTAGATTGAATGGCTGGGTAGTTTTGTGGCTGCTTCTTCACTAAACATATGGTTCCATCTCTGTAGGGGGTAGGCAGTATCCCAACGCTAAGTTCTATCTTTATGGTCAAGAGTTTGTTGGTAGGGGATTGGTCATGGCTCATGCAAAAAGGAACAGTGTTACAGGATTCAGGTTGGCCCAACATGGCGGTTTGCTCACAATAGTTCAGGACCAGGCCATGTCTGTCAGATCAGGAGTCACCCAGTATAAGGGGGTGGGGTAGTCCTGGCAAAAGAATCAGGGACAATGGGTATACATTGTGTCCAATGGTCAACAGAAGTTCTTGTTCACACTCATATCCAGTGTCCATAGAGCTGTTTCTCATGATTACTTGTAGGCTGCGCTCTGAGGCTGTCAAGCCTATTTCCTCTGCTAGGCTGGTGTCAATAAAACTTTCATCCGCCCCTGTATCAATAAAGGCTTCAATCTTGCACTTGTTCCTCGCTACTTCTATTGTCACTTTGATGAATTTGTAAGACTGAGAAGTGTTTATTTGCCCCAGCGAGATTGGGGAAGTGTTCTTTTTAGGGCAGGCTCTGTTTAAGTGGCCTGCCTTGTGGCAGTGGAAACAGAGTCCTTTGCGGTAATGTTGTTGGAGCTCTTCAGGTGTCATCCCTGTTCTGTTGGGGGTTAGTGTTTGGGGTTGGCGGATCTGGGAGGAGCCAGTGTTCTCTTGGTTGATTCTAAGACCCTTGCACAGGGGAATTAGCTTGTCTAGGCTGAGGGTGGGAGGGTGATGCTTCAACAGGCCCTTCATTGCTAGTTTGACTCCCTTTTGGAAGATAATGGCTGCCAGTTTGTCCTCAAGTTGGGTGCAGGTTTTCAGTTTGAGGAATTTGTCAATGTAAGCTTGGATGGGTTGGGGGCCTTGTCAAATTTCTAACAGGGAGTTCAGGGCGTAGTATCTATTGTTGCAATCTTCCCCAGTGGCCATTAACTCAGCCTCAAACTTGGCGTAGTCCAAACAGAATTCTACATCTTCTGCTGTGGCCTTGTCAAACCTGTCTAAGGCGTCCCCCAATAGCATTGAAGCAACCCCAAGGATCTTCTTAGTGTCACTGGTGTAAGAGGGGGTGTTGGTATGAAAATGCAGGGGGAGGACCAACATGGCGTGTCAAGCTTCCTCAAGTGTGAGCTTCCCCATATGAGGCATCTCTACCTTTGTGAGGGACCAATTCACAATCACATTCTGTACTTGGGAGGAGGGCTTGTTGGTATCAGTGGCAGCGGTGTCAGTTCTTTTCGGGCCGTTTGGGGTTGCATTCTTCCACATGGAAGAGATCAGGTTTGTGGTCATCTTATAGGTGTAATAAGTGATTATTAATAGCAAAAGCATACAAGATGCCCCAAGAAATAAAACCTCTTGGGCTCAGGGTACCAGATTCAATAAAGATTACCATAATGTCAGGGATCCAGTCTTGAGCGGCCGGCCCGTCCTTTTCAGGGATAACTCGGACCAGGTTTTTTGCGGGCAATACCCACCACAAGAGGGGAGCTAACTTAAAAAGGTAAGAGGCAGACTTTCCCACTCAGGACCACAGGCCGGCAGCCGGGATTATAGTGTCAATCACCCCTATGAGGGTGATGTACACAATCCCAAACAGCTTGCCAAAATGGTTGGTTGGGAGGTTGAGTGAGGAAGTGGGCATAGGTTTTGGGGTCACAGGCGGTTCCATGGGCAGGTTATAAGCAGGGAGATAGTTGAATTTCCCTCTGAACAACTTGAGTGTTGAAAATATCCACAGGCCTTGTTGGTTATATCTAATTTCAGATTATATGTGGGCCAAAGGGTCAAGTTCAAGTATCCTTTCCGGGGTGTAATCCTTTTATTCAGATTTCAGAGGGTAGTTAGTAAAATGGACGGGTTCAAAGGGTACACCAGGAGGACAGAAAACTGCAGGAAGTGGGGCAGGAGGGCCAGGATATCTTGAACTGGATTGGTAGATAGCAAATACAAAATAAGGCATTAGCTGTGTGAGCCAAAATAACACAACCTTTATTCAAAATGGCTATAAGTTTGGAGTGTGGGGCCCTTGGGTATATATAGTACCCCCCCTCCAAACTTAACATTTTCCATGGGGGGTTCATCAAGGCATTGGGAAGGCCAGGGCCAGGAGAACTAGATGCTTGGGTCCAAAGGCATCAAAATGGCACTTGGCCTGGGAGTTCTTTCATTGGTCAAGAATCTCAATTTGGCTACCTGATTAACTTACCTTGGAGTTGTGGTCATGGGGTCAGGCCGCAGGCTGTGCCTCTTCCTGGGGACAGCTCTTGGTTGGTCACTGGTGTAGAATTCAAATTCATGAAGAAAATAGTTTCCACTTCAGTACCTCCATTAGGCGCTGTGATTAGTCTTCCATTTGGTGTAATGATTTCCTTGGTTTGGCCTGTTTGACTGCACGGACCAACATTCTCAGTATCAGCTATGGAGGCTTGATCTCAGAAAGACGCTGGCAGGCGGGCTCTTGGTTCATGGGGCTAGCGGCTCGCAGGAGTTTGGGTTCAGGGTTCCAATCTCGCCCTTGGGCCCGGGTTTGGAGGGGTAACAAATTGTCAATCCTAACAATGAGGGTGTGGATTACCATGAAGCTTATACTTCTTGTGTCTTCAACAAGCAAAAGAATTACAGAGTCACAGAGAAGGAGTGCCTTGCTGTGTTGCATGCAGTCAAACAGTTCCACCATTATGTGTATGGCACCCATTTCACTGTGGTCACTGATCACACTTTTTTAAGTGGGTACAACATCTTAAGAAACCAGAAGGACAACTAGCTAGATGGCAACTGCCAGAATTAATTCATTCTGCAAGTCAACCTACTATATGTTGACAATCAGAATTAAAAATACTTTAATGTTGACAGCATTGAAAAGTCAGAATTAAGTTTTAACTCATGCAGACTACTAAATGTTGAACTTTTTTAATGAGCAGAAACCTGTTTCCTGAACATTTTACTTAATAAAAAATTAAGCTTCAAGGTACTTTTTAGGGTAATTTAACAACATAGATTTCAAAAGGTCCATAAAAAATTATACATGACAATTAAAAATTCATAAAAATACACTTCAAAAATAATCCACTATGAAATTAGCTATCTTTACTATAAAATATTTTTTCTCATTTATAAAAACAAAAAAATTCAATACACAAAAAGATACTACACAAAAATTCATGTATTATAGGAAAATATAATAATCAGAAACAGTAATATAAAGTTTTTTTCTATATTGAAAACTACAAAAAACATATAATTTACTAGTAAAATACCAATATAGGCCATATAATACAGTCTAGAGCATCAAACTATCAATAGAAAATCAATGATTTTATAAAAACAGTATCATAAATTATTAATGAGTTTTTAGAATAACTATTTATTTAAAAATATTATACTTACATATAAGAACTATATACAAAATTAGGCAATACTCAATAAATTTAATTAAAAGCTAGACTGTGATCACCTGATTGCCATTAAGAACTGTGGCAATCTTCTTGATGTATTCCTCAATCTCTAAAAGATTATATTTGGCCTTGACAACTTCCTTGATCTTCTCTTGGTATTGTTTCTCTTTGGTGGTTTTCTTCTTCTTAGATGGGTGGTTCTCAATATCTCTGATGGACGCAACAGTCTTCCCCTGTTGGACTTTGAGGTGCTTGTAGAAGGTGTTGTATCTGGGCTTGATTCCAAAGGAGGACTTGATATGCTTATGCCAGCCCTCCAAAGATGAAGTCATTTTCATCTCATCCTTAAAAACTGCCTGGTAGCAGTTCCATTTGGATTTGGCTCTGGACTTGCTCCAGCGCTTAGTAACCTTACGCCAATCCACTGTGGTTTTTAATATTTACTGAAAGGGTAGAAGGCATCCTCATGCTTCTTGGCATATGGATCCTGGTATAGGAGCTCAAAGGCTTATCCAGTATGCTCTGGCTTTACAAAAGCTAGTGCTACAAACTGCTGAATTAAGAACTTGCTCTTTCCTGATTTATCTAGACAGTGGAGCTTGCTGAGCTCAGGTAGACCCTTTAGTTGCCTGTTGACAGCCTGTCAATAATGGCAAAAACACCCCTGGACCTCACCATCAAAGGTGTTTACAAAAGCGTTATACTGGGCAGTTTCATAGTACATGATTATAGTTGAGGGGCCAAGTGTTTTATCATGAGCTTCTTGTTCTGCAGCAAGAGTGGCTTCATACTTTTCATCATCATCTGGATTGGCTCTAGTGTTATGGCCAGGGAGACTCTTTTTATTACTGGGTAGGGCTTTGATTCCCTCCTGAAGGATTTTAAAGGCCTTTGTGTAGATCTCTTCTGTTGCCCCAGGAAGCAAGAAGTATGCAAATGGGAGCACCTTGCCTTTAATAAGGGAATGTACAGCCCATAGTTGGTAAAAAGGCGGGGGCATACTGCAAAGATACTATCACATAACCAGGTCTCTGAATCCCTCAACTGCTCCAGGTTCTGCTGTGTAGCATAGCATATAATTCTTGCCTCTGCTGTAGGACCATCATCATTTAAAATGAATACCTCATCACTATTGAAAGTCTTTAACTCCTCTGTCAAGACTAACTCTCCTTGGACCATGACAGATTTCTTATAGGGGAATATATCACGGTGTTTGTCACAAATGTACTTCACTAACTGGTTGCAGTCAGGGATGAGCTTCAGGTTCTCATTACTTAGGTGTGTGGTGGCCTTAACTGCCAGATCAGAAGCCTTGACGTCTTTGGAGACTGAAACCATTTGATAGAGGTACCACTTAAGAAGCTTTTCAATAAGATTGATTGGAGCATTGTATGTGTGCTCTCTTTTTTCACTAGTGACTTTATCCCATCCTTCTGTGTTAATCCAGGCTGCGCAGCTTCTATCTTCAAACACATAATGCTTGCTTCTTCTTGCTCTCTTCTGATTATTTCAATTAAAAACATAGTCATCACATACTAAACTTGCACCTTATTTGACAGACATTAGAGGGAAAAAACAAGGGAACTTCTTTGGGAGCTTAAAAGCTTCTTTGACATTACATATATTTTGAACCTTTAGGGGATCTCATGGGCCAATTGGTGCTTGATGATAGTCAGACAGGTAATCATCAGGATCTTCTTTATTGATACTTGATGAGGAGGATGGAGGTGTAGATTTGTTGGGCGGTGGAGGGGAATTATCTGGAGTTGGATTCTTGCGCTTCTTGGACTGGGATGAGCTTGATTCCTTGGGGTTTGATTCCTTTGATCTTGAGTCATCTGGGCTTGACTGGGGTTCTGGACTCTTTGGTGTCTTCTTTCTTCCTTGCTTGTTTAGAGGAACCTCTTCTCTCTCTGATTGGTACCAGATGGAGAAGAGGAGGGGGCAGGGGAGGGCTCTTTGCTTTCAGGGTCTGGGGTCTTCTTCTTTGTATTCTCTTTCTTTGAGGGCTCTTTGGCTGATTTTTTATTAGGGTAGGGACTTTGGGCCTTTCCTAAGGTTTTGGGCACTTTCTTGGTTGACTTGGGGTTCTTTTTTGGCTTCTTGGAAGATTTGTCCTACAATAATTAGAGTAGAGTTCATAAAGTAAGAATAATCATGTGAAAAATGAACAAAATTAAATAATAATCACTTGTTTTATTTTTATTATGAATTAAACAGTTGATAGAAGTATGGAAAGTAATTTTAGAGCTTGTTTATTAGTAAATAATAGGGGAAAACCATGTTTAAATAAAAAGTTGACATTCTGGTAGTCACAATAGTCAAAAATATTTAATTTAGTTTGTCAGCATAAAAAAACGCTTTAATTTTGACGTCAACATACTGACAGTCAGCATTAAAGTGGAAAAACACTATGTAAATCACTTATAAATCTTAGTTAATATTTTCCAGAGTTGGTTTTTTAAGGCCAAAATTGATTATTTTTAAATTTAAAAAATAAAGATTTTCATATGTAACTTATTAAAACTAAATAATAGGATTTTGTAGAGGGATTTTAAAATTACAGTCCTGGATACTTTGGCCTGAATTATTATACTATTGTATGTGTGCTTTTTGTTAAGTGGCAGTGTTTTACTAATAAACCAGTGAAGGTGTTGACTTTCAGGCAGTCAGTGTTCTTTTATAGTAACTCTCCTATTAAATCTTGCTTAAACTATGTCCCTTTGTTTGCTTGGTCAAACCACTTTGTTGCAATTTAGGTGACATGTTGATTTGACACAAAGTTGCATTATAAATACATATATAATTTCTAGTTCTAACATATGTGTTTTGGATTAAGTGGACTTCTGGAAATAAGCTATAGTTTATCCAGTGAGTTGAAAATAACAGTAAATGTCTAAAGAAACAAATAAAACTCTGAAAAATGGTGTATGTCTTTTTTCAATGCTTATCTAATATATATTTAATAAAAAAAGTAGTATCAAAATATATAAAGTAGTTATTTTTAGAATATTGTGTATTTTATTAAGAAATTTATGGATCCTTATTTGGTGTTGACATCCAGATATTACTTACTGGAGTCAACCTTAATGTAAAAGTACAAAAAACTTACATTTTCATAGTAAATTATATTGGTTTTATTGGTTTAAAAATAAGCCTTTGTTTAAATGATGTGGACATTATGCCTGTTCCTTTTTAATTTTGCAATTCTGACTTAATAATTTACTATGAAAAATTAGCTTAGTTTTGGAAATTCCCAGTTCCGGTGGCTAAATACTAAAATAATGTTGACTTACTGAGTGTTGATAAATTGTTGAAATTCAGTAAGTCAACTTGCAGAATGAGTTAATTCTGGCGGTTGCCAGCTAGATGGGCTCTCTGTCTGCAAGGTTACGGCTTCACTGTGCTACATTGTCCTGGGATTCAACATCAGAATGCAGATGGATTATCCAGAATGGCCATCCTTGCTCTACACCCTACTGAGGCTAATTGACTGTATGAGTTAATTGGATATCCTTTCTCTTGGTAGAGCAAGACATAAGAAGTTCAAATCGCCCTGTCCAAACTATCCAAAGATACACTCATTTGCAATAACCAGCTTTTAAAAAAAGTGTGAGGCCAATATCCGCCTTATGTATGGCCTAGTCTTTGCCTTTTGGAAGTGTGGCCAAGACTTATGCCTGGCTTCAGAATAACTACTTTTGGGAGAACCTTCACCTGCTGATCCCAGACAACATTGCTAGCTGCCACAACTGCCAGCTACAGAGGCCTCAAGCTGCCTTCCACGAGTTCAAATTAGTTCCCCCTCAACATGTCTTTCACACTGTCAGCATTGACACTGTAGGCTCTCTCCCCTGCTACTTCTCTGGTTGCCGCTTTATCCTAATTGAGATTGATCACTTCAGCAAATGGGTAGAAGCTTGCCCTACTAAGGACATCACTGCCAAGACAAATGCCGCCTTTCTGTTACAAGATGTATTCTTCTGCCACAGCTACCCTCAAGTGTTGTTGTCTGACAATAGGACTAACTTCAACACCAAGTTGGTAACCTCTGTTGTCAAAGCCTTGGGGTCTTACTAGTCTTTCTCTGCCCCTATAATCCTTCTAACAATGGTGCAGTTGAGTGTGCAACCTTATTCTGGTTTCTATCATGAGGAAACTCACTTATTCTGACGCTGTCAACTAAGATCTATACTTACCCACTGCTCTCTTTGCTTATTGCCTTAGCAAACATTGTGTTACTGGGTATTCCCCCTTTGCTATGCTGTACAGGCAAGAGGTTACCACTCTGTTGCTCCTGGGGGCCCCTCTACTCTCCTCTAATAAGGCCATGAATCCTGATGACCATATCAAATATCTAGTCAACCACATAATTGATATACAGGCTACTGCATACACTTCTGCATATAAGACCAAAGTGCTTGAGCTTTCTCCTGGCAATGCTGGATGCTCTCCCTTGCCTGAGTTCAACATTGGGGACCACATTCTCTACTATCAGCATAGAGTAGGAGGACGCACTCACAAGCTAGATACCTTGTGGGTTAAACCTCTAGAAGTGACCTTCAAACAAGGGTCAGCGTACACTGTGAAACTTCTCTCAAGTGGTTGTCTGTTTGCCTGAGTACATGCCAAGTTCCTCTGCAAGTACTACCCCCTAGGCCAATCTAGAGGGGGCAATGAGGTGAATGCTGCCATTTACCATGTTTAAAATTTGCCTTTGATGGGTTATTTTAAGGACAAATATCTCTCTTTTGCTTTTGCCTCTCAAAATGAGTCTGACTCCAAATTAGGAAATTCAATTGTTTAGTTTCCTGATTCTGTGCAACTCACTTGCCCCACTCATGTTTGTGGCAAGTGATCCTACCATCCTGGTAGTGTTTTATGGTATTGTCAACCCCTATATATTCTATTTCTTATTCAACAATAAAAATTAAGTTCTATTCACATTTTTCTCTATGTGTCTCCCAGTACTTTGGCGCCTCTCTAGCCACGTCAAGTAGATTTATTTCACTCAGGCAACAAGGTAATTGCATAGCCTTCCCTGCCATTCTAACCAAGTCTTAGTACAAATTCAATCCTAAGGTTAGGATCCCCCATTGTGTATCTGTGCCGCACCTCAGAACTCAACACAACCTGACCGCTTTACCTATGCAGGTTTCTAGGGGACAAGAAGTGAGGGCATGGATGCATATTAAGAGCAGAGCAAGTGGCGTCCCTCTACCCCTTTGGAACCTTCAGCAACGTTAATCTACCAGAAGAAAAACCCCAAGTTCTCTCCCCATTCCTAGCTTCTGATTTCCTGCAACTATCACCTGTTCAACAAAAAGATGTACTAGAACTGCTTGATCAATTTAATAATATTTTTGCCTCCGGACCTATAGACTATGGCCTATCCAAAGTGATCATTCACCAGATTGATACAGGTGATGAACCGCCTTTTTTTACAAAGCCATACCACCACAGTAGGATAGTAGATGCTCAGGTTTCCAAAGAACTTAAACAACTATTGGATGCTGGACTCTTGGCTATCTTTTAGAGCCCTTGAGCCTCCCCCTTATTGATCCTTAAGAAGAAGGATATAGGCCACTGTGTTGTAATGGATTATTGCCGCTTAAACTCTCTCACAAATAAGGACTCATACCTTTGCCCATGATTGATGACGCCCTTAGATAATTGGGAGGCTCAAAATTCTTTTCTGCTGTGGATTTGGCATCAGAATAATGGCAAGTTTATTTATCCTCCAAAGATTGCAAAAAGGCTGCTCTCATCACCTCAGAAGGTCTCTACAAGCCTACTTGAATGCCCCAAGGACTCTGCAATGCCCTGGCTACATTTCAAAGAGTTATGGACTCTATTCTACAAAACCTGAAGCTCTCCTGTGTCCTTGTATATCTTAACAATATCAATGTGTTCAGCTCCACCTTTACTGACCACTTGGACCACCTCAAGGCTGTCTTCATCAAAATTTGTGAGGCAGGCTTGAAACTCAAACCCTCCAAGTGCTCCTTCTTCAAGGAACAACTTGAGTTCCTAGGGCATGAAGTCACTCAAACTGGAATCCGCCCCATGAATAATAAGGTGAAAGCCATTGACAAGATGCTACCTCCCACAAATCTCCATGAGACACATGTATTTCTTGGCATGATGGGGTATTATCAACAATTCATCCCTGACTTTGCTGAACTGAGTGAAACCCTCATCCAACTCCTTTGCAATGTACCCTTTGAATGGACTGACAGTCAACAACAATACTTTGAGGCTTTGAAGGCCAAGCTTTAAGAGGCTCCCATCCTATTCTACCCCAATTATAATAAGGAGTTCCTCTTATACACCGACACCAGTGGGGTAGCTGTAGGTGCTATCTTAGCCCAGCTCAACAATGAGGGCGTAGATCAACCTGTGGCCTATTCTTCCTGAGTCCTCAATAAGCATGAAAAGAACTATAGTGTCACCAAAAAGGAATGCCTAGCAGTGTTGCATGCAGTGAAACAGTGTTGACACTATATCTACGGGACCCACTTTACCGTAGTCACTGATCACTCATCCCTTAAATGGCTACAACAGCTAAAAATGCCTGAAGATCAACTGTAGTGTTGGGCCCTGTGCTTGCAAGGATATGATTTTACTGTGGTACACTATCCTGGTGCTCAACATCAAAATGCTGATGGATTTTCTAGAATGCCTATATTGGACATCCATCCTGCTGACGCTGATTGCCTATAAAAGTTGATAGGATACCCTGAATCCTGGACCACTGAGCCAGAAGACATTCAATTGGCACTGCAAGCCCTATCAAAAGATACTGTGATTCAAGATAGACAACTCTTCAAGAAAGTTAATAACTCCTATTTTCCCTAAGTCTGTCCCAGTATGAGAATAGCCATCATCCTGCAAGCCCACATTGACACTGGACATGGAGTCATAGCAAAAATGCATGCCTTGTTGTGCAAGAACTTCTATTGGGAGAATATGCGCCTCCTAATCCCTGATGTCCCCGTCTCATATCATTCTTGTCAGCTCCAACAACCCCAACCTTCTCAACACCAATTCAAACTCATCCCCCCTAAACATGCCTTCCACACTGTGAGTATTGATGCTTTTGGCCCTCTTCCTTGTTCTATATCTGGGTGTCAATTCATCTTGGTGGCCGTAGATCATTTTAGTAAATGGTTCAAGGCAAGAGCAACCAAGGATATAAGTGCCAAGACTACAGCTAACTTCCTGCATCAAGACACCTTTTACCAACATGAGTGTCATCAGATGCTGCTCTCTGACAACAGGATCAACTTCAATGCCAGGTTAATCACGTTTATTGTAGAAGCTATGGGCACTCACCAATCCTTCTCTGTGCCGTATAATCTGTCAACCAACAGGACTGTTGAACAAGCAAATTCCTTCATTGTGTCCATTATAAGCAAACACACTCTCTCTAATGCCACCAACTGGGATATATTCCTCCTTGCTGTCCTCTTTACCTATTAACTCAGTAGATACCAAGTGAATGGCCAATCCCCCTTTGTCATATTGTATGGGTGTGAAGCCACAACTCCATCAATCTTGGGACCTCCTTTGATTGAAGTTGATGTGTCTGCCAATCCTGAAACTCATTTCAAGGACCTGACTAATTGTATCATTGA
This sequence comes from Entomophthora muscae, assembly GCA_014839935.2. Lineage (NCBI taxonomy): Eukaryota > Fungi > Entomophthoromycota > Entomophthoromycetes > Entomophthorales > Entomophthoraceae > Entomophthora > Entomophthora muscae. The sequence continues at coordinate 24,367 of QTSX02006712.1, read as the reverse complement.
CATTCAGGTGACGGCATACTTAACTGCCTATAAGGTCAGGACCTTAGAGCTCTTGCCTTCCAATGCTTCTAGAGCCCCCCTCCCTGAGTACCAAGTAGGTGACCTAGTCCTCTACTATCAGAACCATACTGGAGGCAGAGCCCATAAGCTAGACTCTCTCTGGGTTGGACCTTGTGAAGTCACCTTCAAGAAGGGCATCAAGTATATCATAAAGCTGCTATCATCTGGCTGTACTTTTTTCTGATTTCACTCCAAATTCCTCCGCAAATATCAACTCCCTGTGTCTAATCTTGAGAGGGGAGATGTTGTAAATTGCGCCATTAATGCTATTTTAATATGACCTTCAAATAATGATATGTACAAAGATTTTGTGGGTTTGCTTTTGACTTCAGATATTCCTTACCTCCCATAAATGAGTCAACATCAATGTTCACCCATTCTGGATTTCTATATCAGCCCTCAACTGATCCTGGTATGACTTCACCCCAACCTGACCCCCTCTGCCACTCTGTCTACCCAATGAGTGATCATAAACCCTTGTCTACTATTTAAGTAGAATCAATTCACCAGATAAATACAAGTTTATCCACATTTTTATTGGCTTTAATATTCTTCAAGCCTTTTCCTTTCCTTTTTGCCAAAAGGAATTCCACATCTTGTATTCCAGGAAATTCAGCTTTGAACCTCAAACCTTTTATTATAAAGATTTCCTGTTGTATCCTTCTAGATGTTGTCCCCAGGAGCCAAACAAGAAATTCTTAATTTCCCCCTTAATTTCATTTAGTATACTTTTAAGAAGTACATTATCAACTGAGTGAACTAGTTTTGTTGAGCAGATCCTATTTTCAAAGTATAAAAGCATCATTACATCCATAAAGTAAAAACTAAACAGTTTACTACTTCCTTCAGGTAAATTTTAACTTTGATCTTGAAGCCTTATTTTAGCACTGGTTTTTAGAGCTATGTTTATGCAGTATTCCTTTGAGCCCATTTTGGTTACATAGTAAGTGAATTTGGGTCAGAGTAGTAATATCAAGATATAGTATCTGGACAAGCAAAATAATTTGCAAAAGTCTTTTTTAAATTATAAAAGGCTTTTTTGGTTTTATTTTATATTTTTCTCCAGAAAGATTCAATGAGAACATTTTTGTGGGTTCAAGTAGTAAAAGCTAAACCTCAAGTTTTCTATACTAAAAAATCTTATTGGGTGTTTTTAAAGGGTATTAATTGGACCCCTTTAATTAAAATTGAACGGAAATATTTATAACCAATCATAATTTTGAGGTTAAAAATATTCTTTGGCTTTAATGTTCTGATAAAAACCCCTAACTTCATAAAAATCAGTATAGTAAATGATGGGATCCTTTTAGGTGCTTATTTGGATGTATATTTCGTTTTAATTAAAAAAAGGAGAGCTACGCATTTTTAAACAAGCTCTCATGTCTTTTAAACACCACTATTTTTAAAAGCTCTCAAGCCAATTAAATAATATTAATTTTAAAAAGGGATGATATATTTTATAAATCATTTGGTTAAAAATGGATACATATATACAAAGAGATTGCAAACCAAGTTTATCTCAAACCATTGGAATGTGGCATTCAAACACATGCTCCTCCAAGGATAAGTCAAACCCTAGTAATTTCTTTATTTAAACTCCAATAAATACCTAATATATTTGCTATCAAAACAGGATCCTCTTATTTTAGGTTTTTGGTGAAAGGTAAGGAATCTGATTTTCATGTACAAGGTAAACTCTTCACTGGAGATCGTTAGTCATTATTTGAGACAAGCCCATCCTTCCAAATCTAGAAAGCCCAAAACAGATTTTTGAGAGAGAAAAATATAAAATTAATTTAACCTATTTTTAATATTTATTTGTTTCTATAAATTTATTTACTAAAAAATAGATATCTTACTGATATTTTAAAAACGCATATTTTTGAGAGAGAGAAATAAAATTAATTCATTTAACCTATTTTTAATATTTATTTGTTGCTATAAATTTATTTACTAAAAATAGATATCTTACTGATGTTTTAAAAACATGCCTTTTTCTGAAGTCAGCTAAATAACTTTTTGCCACCGAATATAGGTCTAAATCCGATTTGGAGCCACTGTACAAATAATTCTAGCCACACTGAGAAGTTATTTAATATTCCAAATGAGTTTCACTCTGGGCCTTAGATTTCTTCACAAGACAAAAGCATTGTTTGGTATATGTTGCTTGAAATAGTATAAAAAGGAGTTCTTCAAAGATGAAAGTATATGAACTCTCTAGTAGTATTTCTTTTGTTGGTGTCTTCAAGTTTTGCTAAAACTCTACGCCACCCTACTGTAAGATTTGGAAGTAAAGCTTCGCATATTGACCCTGGTCTTAAAAAGAAGGAAGTAGGTTTAATTCAAGATTTTCATAAACCCCCTGTCTTTGATATCATATGCCCTAGCATCACTCAAATTATAAAGAAGAAGAAAATCCTCCAAGAAAAGTACATGCGTTTAGCCCAGAGTATTCCTCAGCTTGATATAATCTTTATTTACTTTACACATATTACCCATCAACTCATTCAAGACCACAAGAAAGAAATTACAGATATATATTTGGACCTTATATTAAGAGAACTCTCTCCTGACTCATTTCAAGATTTAATCAAAGAATCATTACTGGATCTCAATATATCTCTTCAGGGGTCTTTGGATAAATACTTTGCCATTTCTGATGTAATCCACGACCATGTATTCCTCATGTCACAGGCCAACTCGTTCAAAGCTCATGTCCGCCTTCAAAGCTATATCATAGATAATATTATAAGGTTTGAAGAGAGTGTGCAGAATATACCAGCTATTCTCAAAGGAAACCATCACCTTTATGTCAACTTGACCAAGGGCTGGTATGTGAGAAATACACACATGCAGTTTCAGCCTACCAAACTTTGCTTTTAGTTTAATAACCCATTCCATTATTAAATTTTGCATGACACCTTCTATAAATTTCTCAGAATATATTATATTTAATTTCAATTTTTGATTGCATTTAAATTTTACAGTAGATTTAAGAGCTGTGAGGATAAATAAAATAAATTCAACCTAAACCAAAGTAAACTCAGTAAATTTTTTGAAAATGAATGAATTTATAATGAACTACCATAGATTTGGATCCTCTCCAATTATTTTAAATTGAGTTGAATTTGCTTTAGGTTGGTTTGATTTTTTATTATCACAGCTCTGAAAATACTGTATATATTACTAGGGCCAATTTTAAGCATTTATATTTTTCTTATAAATGAGCCCTAGTCACCACAAAGCAGCAGCAACTAAAAAAAGACTAAAGATCAAAATCACAATCACAATAAAAAGGCTCAAACTCATGAATAAAGATCACTGTTATAAATCAACATGGAATAAATGTAAATTTCTTAGATGCAGCATAGTTTTTTGACATCAATGCCCTAAAAAACATACAGTTTATAAAGAAGTTATTGTTGTAACTGAACCAATTAGGGTTCAGTATTTGATTGGGGAAGACAACTGTGGTGATTCACATGTGTGTTGTTTTGCAGGCAAGGGTTGATTTGGCTTCAAATAAAGACAATATGCTGAAGAGTTACAATGTGTGATTAGCTGATGACGCTGTAAGCTAGTAGGTAACATAGGGCTACTAGGGGTAAGTAAGGTGAGCCTACTAGGTAACATAGGACTACTAGGGTAAGTAAGGCCTGGCTGGTAGGTAACAAAGGACTACCAGAGGCAGATGTTGCCTCCACCCAGCAGAATAAATTGGCTGCTTTGGGCTACAGTGCTTCACCTTGCAGGGAACTGTGGCTGTGAAAGGGTGAAGACTGAGATAGCAAGCAGGGAACTTTTTTCTGTCTGGGGGAGTAGGTTTTGGACCCCTGGCAGGTAACGCGTGCTGCCAGGGAGGGGAAGAGCTCTGAGGGCTCTATGTACCCTAATATGCTTACAGGAGGTCTGTGAGCAAGCATCCTACCTAACAGACTGGTAGGGTGTCCTCGCTTATGCCCCTATGAGAGCTTTGGGGGAAAACCCAAAGTGAGAATTGGAGGGCATAGATTTGCTCAGAGGTGTCATCAAGGCGGTTTGCTTGAGGAAGCAAGCTACAGAACTTGGTGTGATCAGGCCTCTGGGAAGTAGAGTTGATTACTCTGCAACTGAAAGCCCAGACTTAATCACCTGGATGAGTAAAAACAACAACATAAGCTGTGAAGATCTATGGTTGAATGACCTAAATGGAGTGCCACTTGCAAGGACCCAGTCAAACGCCAGTTCAATGTAGACTCATGCCTGGGTCTACAAGTTCTGGTAACAGGGACTGAGATAAAGAACAAGGTGGTTCACAGAATTAACAGAGAAGACTAGCAAGAGGGACTGTTTGATCACAGTGAAGGCTAGTTGATGGACTTTTGATTCATGTTGAATTGTGGGAACCAATATGGTTCAGTGTGCAAAGGGAACTAAGGAGGTTCCTAGTGAGGATTTGTTGAGAAACTGGTTGAGGATAAGCTGAAGGACCAGAAGATTATGATGCAGGAATAGCTGATCATAATGCAGGATGGCCAAAGGACCAGAAGTTTGTGTTAAAGGACTAAAGAGCTGAGAGGATATGGGTGCAGGACCAGGAGATAACCTGAAGGAACTAGCCAGACTGGATACAGAGGCTGGAAGAACTGTTTTTAGTGTCTTTTGAGAGGAAAATAGATAAAAAGAAGCAGTTAAATAATAATTAAATACTGCACAATTATGATTAAAAAATGATTTAATATCATATAATGAAAAAGAATGAAGAGGGGAAAATATATACAGTTTGTTAGAACTGTAAATTTACTTAAAGAAGATAATTGAGTCAGAAGGGAGCTAGAAAGAGGCTGGAAATAGAACGGAGAAACTGTGAGGGCAAAAGAGCAAATTTTGCCAAGAACAACTAGGAGAGGCAAGAGGACAAGCAGCAAGCGGGTTTGAAGTTGCAAAATGTTGAGAAAAACACAGAGAAACGTTGTAAAATTGAAGGGTCAAAATTTGCCTAAAACATAGGTGGAAGCGCTCAAGATTTGCTGGGTAAACGTGACAGGAATCACAGCAAAATTGTTTGAAATGTGGAGCAGCTGTTTACCCAGAGCAAGACAGCCTTGGGTTCAAACCAGGGTCAAGAGCAAGTCATCCAGGAAAACCTTTTTGGCAAAACCGTTGAATCAAGGCATATGATTGGCTGCAAGCCGGAGTCTATTTGATCAGTGTTTTAAGGGCTTTAACTTAAGAGTTAAAGCCTAGAAAAGGAAGGAGCAGAAGCAGAAAATTCAGGGCTTTCATTGGCTACAGTAAGCTTTAAAGTTTAATATACTATAGAAGGAGAAAAACTGGATAGTTTAAGCTTTGAAAGACCAGAGTTCTAAGAGAGGTTTTTGGTCTGAAATAAAGGGCTATAAAAGGGAGAGCTATCTGAGACTCTTCAGGGACTAGATAAGGTGGATTACAAAGGCCACACAAGCTACAGAAAGAGCCAGAGACCAAGAATAAGAATACAGAGCTGGAACAGACTGCAGGCGCCCAAGTCCAGAACACAGAAGCCCAAGACAAAGGAGCAGGAGCCAAAGACCAAGCACAGGGAGTCCAAGAGATTGTTGAAGGACTCCAAGTACTAGCACAAACCCTCATTGTTCCCTATCCCAAGGCCATATATCAGAAGGTTTCTAAGGGTATCTTCCTTATGACCATAAATAAAAAGCCTATTACAACCCCTACCCAAATTTCCTGCAATCAAAAAATATAAGCTCTATGAGTCAATTACCCCACATTTTCTACCCTAGCCCAGGAGATAAGAAATCCTATTGCCTAGGGTGCAGAAAGTTTGCCTCTAGTAATTCTGCCCAGGAGGAGTGGGAAAAGGTGACTAGGCATCTTGAAATGACAGATAGAGGAAGGGAGTTTATTGGGGGAGAGTTTGCTAGACTATTACAGGATTTGTATCAGCCTTCAGAAGGGCTGGCGCCTGCTGAAATACAAGTGTATGGTGGAGACGCTTGTTTAGTGATTGTGAAGATACTGGAAGAGTTTGCTCTTATGCAGACCAAGTATAAGCTCCTAACCAACCACTCACCACTGTTGAAGAATGACGACTCCTCCAAGCTGGTCCCTGGCTATGACCCAGGACACACTTTGGGGTCTGGTGACCAGGAACCCCACAACAACAGTCCAATAAAAAGGACAAGAATGAATAGAATAAGGTATTTAGTATTGTGTTGCAACTGAACCAATGAGGATTCAGTATTTGAATTGGGGAAGACAACAGTCCAATAGAAAGTACAGGAATAATAAGAATAAGGTATTGCTTACTGTAGAATATTGTGATTAATATACTATATGGTGAAAGCCACAAGGCCACAGGGGGTGGCATAGTGGCATGTTCCATGTAAGGATTGAAGCCAAGGAATAACTTGTGTGGGGGTCAGCAGGTCAAATTGGTAGCGCTCCTAATTAGGAGAAAGTGCCTGCAATTTGATATTGCCATCAGATTGGTTCATGTCCTTAGATACGTCAAGGGGCAACTCATTGAGAGCCCCTTGTGTATTGTAATATACGTTGACAGACAAGTCTGTAAACTTGGTTGCAACACCCCCCTTGCCCACTGCTTGTTGTCAGACACCAGGATTGGAGTCTGCAGAAGATCTGGAAAGGTCCGCACAAACAACCTTTGTGTGGGGATGGTGTGGCAGGGGTGCAAGCAATTGTGGTGAAGGGTCTTGGTGTTTCCTTGGGCATCCTCAAGCTGATAGGTGTGATTGTCATAGACTACAGCTATCTTGAAGGGCCCTAGGTAGTTATGTTCCAACTTGGCCAAATTGGGGTTGAGGGTGTAGACAGGTTACCTATAGTGTACCTGGCTCCAAGGTGCTTTGTACCTCCTTCAATTTGTTTGTGTTTAATCTCTTAGGCTTTGGCACACCATTGGTTTAGGGATGGAGCCATCAACAGGGGGGCTTTCTGGGAACTGTAGTCCGCAACTTCCCCTGTTCAACTCCCGTCAGACTGACAGGCGTTCCAAAGGCCAACGTGCTAGGGCTGAACCCAGTGCCTTGGTTGATTCTTGCCCATAAAATAAGTAGAGCAGTAGGCAAGTGTTCAGTCCACACAGTATTGGGGTGCTCCTGCGAGAGCTTGGCAATCAGTTGAACCAGTGAGTTGTTTAATTGCTATATGTGCCCATTGGCTTGCAGATGGTAGGGAGTGATAACTATCCATTGGAGGGCATTCTTGGCACAGTACGCCTTCATGACCTGTCCAACAAGAGCAGGACCACCATCTGTGATGAGATGTTTGAGTTTCCCAAAGCAGGCCACAATTTCCTTGCCAATGAAGCAGGTGATGGTGGTGGCGGTGTGGTTAGTTGTTGCCCAGGCCACTGACCAACAAGTGAAGTAGTCAATGGAAGTTATGATGTATTTCTTTCCCAGTTTTTCTTTGGTGAGGGGCCCAACCACATCAAGGGATCACTGTTCAAAGGGTTCCATGGCCTTGATGAGCAGAACAGACTTGGGGTTGCAGGTTTAGATGTATTCTTTTTGCACAGCACACATGTTTTGAGGAGATTCATGATATCTTGACGCATACATGGCCACCAAACAAATTTGTTTCATGATCTCAAAGAGGTTGCGTCCTCTGATGTGACCCAAGGTGTGGTGATAATGCAATATTGTGTCGCCTTGTTGTGTGGTGGGAATGTAAGGTGTCTTCTCACCTGTCTCCGCCCGGCAGCAGACGTTGCCAGCATTGGTGGTGAACTGACTTTTTTCCTTCAGCTTGAAGATGGTTACTGAGTTAAGGCCTTTTTAAAGAGTTGCTTCAGGACGGAGGTACAACATTGGCCAGTTGGGATCCAAGCCATCATCCCCGGTGATGGACACTACATAGAGTTGTGAGAGGGTGTCAGCTGTGACTAGTTCCTTCCCAGGTTTGTACTCAATGCACAACTGGTAGGGGGATAGATGCTTGACCCAGCCTACTTGGCGGCGTTTCAAGTGGGACTGCATGTTGAAGACCTGGAGTGACTTGTTATCTGTCAAGACGCAGGGTGGAAAGGTTGCCCCTTCCAGGTAACAGCGCCATTTCTCAACGCAGTGCACAATTGCGGCCAACTCTTTATTGTGTATAGGGTAACATTGTTCTGAGTTGGTAAGCTTCTTGGACTTGTATGCCATGGGTAGGAAGACGCCTTTGTCAGTTTCTACCCGTAGTACACCCCCTATGGCCCTGTCAGAGGTATCAGTCTCAAGCTTGTACTGGTGGTTCTAATTGGGGAACTGCAATACAGGTGCATTTGTAAGTCTCTGCTTCAAAGTCTCAAAGGCTTGATCTCTGACAGGGGTCCAGTGAAAGTGCTGTTTAGTGTTCAGGAGCTCAGTGAGAGGTACAATAAGTTCTCCGCAATTGGGGATGAATTTACGCACGTAAGCAACCATGCCCAAGAAGGTACGCACCTGACCAACATCAGTAGGAGGTGGCATGCTTGTGATTGCCTTGATTTTGGCAGGGTCAGGTTTTACCCCTTGGGCAGAGATGGTGTGCCTAAGGAACAGCAACTCTGACTTGAGAAACTTGCATTTGGAGGGTTTAGCTTTTAGCTGGTTTTTCTAAAGGGTGTCAAGGACAGCACAGAGTTGTTGGAGGTGTGTGGTTTGATCTTGACTGAAGACAATAATGTTGTCAAGGTACACAACCACACATTTCCCAATCGATTCCTCAAATGCTTTGTTCATCAACATGAAAAAGGTGGAAGGAGCGTTGATCATTCCAAATTTCATGATCTGACACTCAAACAACCTGTAGTGTGTACGGAAGGCAGTTTTTGTCTCATCCCCTGGTGTGATGCAGACCTGGTTGTACCCCGCAGTGAGATCAATTTTTCTAAAGACCTTTGCATCCACAAGTGTGTCAAACAGGTTGTCAATCAACAGCAGGGGGTACTTGTTTTTAATGGTCACTTCATTTAGGGCGCGGTAATTGCTGACCAGGCAAAGGGACCCATTCTTCTTTGCTACAAAGAAGACAGCTGCCCTGTATTTAGAGAGCAAGGGGCAAATAAAGCCCTTGTCAAGCGCGTCCACAAGGTGCTGGCAGAGAGTCTCATCCTCTTTTGGTGTGCAACAGTATAAGAGACATGCTTTAGGTAACAACCCTTGGAGTTGCACAGCGTACTGGATCTCCCAGGGAGGAGGTAGGTGTTTGAGTGTTTCACTGAAAACGTCTTTATACTCCTTGAGGAGTGTGTCAAGCACTGATGAAGTTAAAGTGGTCAAGGGAGGGGCCGCAGGTAGTTCAGTGTAGATAACTTTGACTGAGCATTGATTGAAGTCTAGTTTTCCTCCTTGAAATTGTATGAGCATGTCTATGTTATTCTGACAAACACAGTATCGTGAAGCAACTTGTTCATTTTGACGGGTTATATCTGGAAGCCCACCCCATTTCTATTGAGGGTGATAACAGATGTATCACAGTTGATGTAGGGACAGTTGTGACAAAGCCAGTCAAGGTCAGCAATGACATTGTGGCTGAGCCCTGCCATGATTGGCCCAGAGAGCTTAACCTGGATGTTCCCCATTCTCACAGAGAAGGGGACTGTCTTGTGGGTAATTGCCACTCTACAGGAGTCGGCTACTTGTACTGCCTTGAATCTGATTGGCATGCGGTCTAACTGTTGTGAATCAGTGAACGCCTGGTCCACCATAATGTGGTTGGCCCTAGTGTCTACCAACAATTTGTGGGTGTTCCCACAAAAATGGAAGTTATAAGCCAAGTGGATTACTTTATTGAGAGAGTGGCTTGCTTGAAGAACAGGGTTGTCACTATGCACCTAGAAGACATCAAGGGTTTCAACTTTGTGTACATTATAGTTGCAGGGGTTCTTGGCAAGGAGGGATTGATAGTGAGGGTCAAGTGGGGTTGTAGAACCTCTTGTAGCTACAACACCCAGGCTTTTCACGGGTCCTCAATTTATACTTGCTGGAGCTCCCCCTTGCAGGGGTGTTTAATATTATTATCTTGCTGACAGGGCTGGCGGCAGCCTACTTGGTTGTGGGTGCTGCCAGGTGTTGCACGAGGTTGAGGTGGAACATCTTTTTGTACGGTGGAAGCCCATCAAAGCCTGATTGTTGGCCTCCACAATGGCTTTGTAACAGTCATCAATGGAGGTGCAGCAACCTACAGGGACCATTTACAGATATGGGGCTTGAGCACATTGACTATCAGAGTCAGGAGCATGGTGTTCCCATCAGTCACAGCTTTGGGGGCAGCAGCAAGGTATTTGGGGACAGACCCAGTCTGTTTGATTGCTAGGAGGGGAGTTCCCACCACAATAGGCGAAAAGGTTTTGCTGTAGCGGGACTTTGTGGCGTCCCTGAATGCCAGCCAGATGACCTCAATTTCTTGGCTGGCCCAATTGGTAAACCACACAGCAGTAGGCCCCGTGAGGTTCCCAGACGCAGTAGCAACCCACATGGGCTCAGGCACTTGACAGATACACAGACGGGTTTCAGTGGAGTGAAGCCAACTGACAATGTTGGCTCCTTTGACCCCACCTGCAAAGGATTCCAGCTGGAAGTTAAGCATGCGCTGTGAAAGGTCCAACTAAGGCAGTCTCAGGGATTCAGTCTTGGGCAGCCAGTCTGTTGTTTTCAGGAGTAACTTGGGCCAGGTTTTTTGTGGTCAATGCCCACCACAAGAGGGGAGCTAACTTTAAAAGGTATGAGGCAGACTTCCCCACCCAAGACCACGGGCCGGTAGCCTGGATTATAGTGTTGATCACCCCTGTGAGGGTGATATACACAATCCCAAAAAGCTTTCCAGGATGGTTGGTTGGGAGGTTGGGTGCGGAAGCAGGCATGGTTTTTGGGGTCACAGGTGGTTCCATGGATAGGTTGTAAGCAGGGAGATAATTGAATTTCCCTCTGAACAACTTGGGTGTTGAAAATATCCACGGGCCTTGTTGGTTGTATCTAACTGTGGATTGTATGCAGGCCAGGGGATTGAGTTTGAGTATCTTTTCTGGTGTATAATCCTTATAATTGGGCTTCAAGGGACAATCAGTGAAGTGAATGGGCCTAAAGGGTGCACCAGATGGACAGAAAACTGCAAGCAGTGGGGCAGGAGGGCCAGGAGATCTTGAACTGAATTGGTAGACAGCAAATACAAAATAAGGCAATAGCTGTATGAGCCAAATTAACATAACCTTTATTCAAAAATGGCAATAAGTTTAGAGTGCGGGGTCCTTGGGTCTATATAGTACCCCCCTCCAAACTTAACATTTTTTATGGGGGGTTCATCAGGGCATTGGGAAGGCCAGTGCCATGGAAACTGGGTGCTTGGATCCAAAGGCGGCAAAAAAGGCACTTGGCCCGGGAGTTCTTTCATTGGTCAGGAATCTTGAGTTGGCTGCCTGATTATCTTGTTTTAGTGTTGAGGCCATGGGACCGGGTTGCAGGCTGGTGCCTCTTCCTTGGGTTGGCTCTTGATTGGTTGCTGGTGTAGACTTCAAGTTTATGAAGCTAATAGTTGCCAAATCAGTGCCTCCATTAGGCGCTGTGATTAATCCTCCATTTGGCGCATTGATTTCTTTGGTTTGTCTCTTTTTACCGCTTGGGTCAATACGCTTGGTATCAGCTTGTGGGGGCTCAATCCCATAAAAACGCGGGCAGGAAGTCCTGCAGTCCACAGGCCCGGCAGTCCAGGGGGTCCAGGGTCGGAGTTTGATTCCTGCTCCTGGGTCCAGGTTTCCAGAGAGGGAGAATTGTCAATTCTGATAGGCAGGGTGACGCTGGCGTCACCCTGTCCAAGGTGGGGTCAATTGTACACACTCATAAGAACTAGCTGATCTTGGTAAATAATGGACCTGTCAGGGATGTCCCCCTTGGGGATTGGCAGGAAGGTTTCTTGTTGGGGAGTAGCCATACGGCCGTACTCTGTCCTTTCTTGGGGGAATTTTCTCTTTAGGTAGATTGTAAATCTACTGCTGCTACTAATGTTGCAACTGAACTAATGGGGATTCAGTATTTGAATTGGGGAAGACAACAGTCCAATAGAAAGGACAGGAATAATAACAATAAGGTATTGTTTATTGTAGAATATTGTGATTAATATACTATATGGGGAAAGCAACAAGGCCACAAAGGGGTGTCATAGTGGCATGTTCCATATAATTATCAGAGCCAAGGAATAACTTGTGCGGGATCAGCAGGTCAAATTGGTAGTGCTCCTAATTAGGAGAAAGTGTCCGCAATTTGATATTGCCATCAGATTGGTTCATGTTGTTAGATACATCAAGGGGTGACTCATTGAGCGCCCCTTGTGTATTGTAAGATACGTTGGCAGGCAAGGAGGTAAACTTGGTTGCAACATTATTATATCTTGATTAGACTGAAAACAAAAAAACCAGTATTTTGATACAAAGATCTCTAGGTCATAAAAAATTGTTATAATAAACTAGATCTCCCCAAAAATTACAAAACCAGAAAAATTCTATTTGTCATGGATCCTTCCTGCGGGGGGTTCCTGAGAACTTGCGGGAAGAAGGCCCACAGGCCCTGAAGGAAGGGCCCACCACAGGATTGGAGCTAACTTTACAATGTAGGATAATGATTTACTGAGGATGGCCCAGGGCCCGCTGGTGGGCACCATGTGTCAGGAATGACAATTTGGATGCTCCTAAATCTCAAAATACGGAATTGGAGTTGAACCCTGGACAAAACCCTTCACTGATTGTCAACTCATAGGCTGGGAACGCAATAACCCACTGCTAATTGATGAAGTTGCTGCCAGCCTGCCAGGACCCAAACCCTTAGCTGCCCTGCAGGATTCTGCAAGCAAACTGCCAGTGCAAGATGCCGGGAATTTCCCCTAGGTACCAACGCCTGACACTGGTGGTTTGCCTGGTGAAATAGACAAATTTCTCCCTGGAAGTTATTCCAAACTCCCCCAAAGTCCCGGGAAGGCACTGAACCTAAAGAGGCACCCAATACCCAAATTGATAAACAGAAGGATTCAAAGTCTTCTCACCCCAAAGCGGCTAGTGCCAAACCGCCAGTGCCAAGTGCCACACTGCCATCTGAGACACCCAATGCCAACCCGCCCAAGCCCAGAAACCCAACCAGGTAGTGAAGCCTGTTAGCGTGATATAAATACCTGCCAGGCCAAGATCACCCCCATTGTTATTTTTAAATAAAGGTTATGAGATATTGGTTTCCCCAACTATTGCCGTATTTTATTCTTGCCATCTTCCAGTTAACCCCAAGATTATCTGCCCCCCCCCTGCCAGCCCGCCAGCTATGTACCACCTGCCAGGTGCCCCCTTTGGTCCTGTCCATTTCACCAAGTACCTCTTAAAGCCTGAGTACAAGAACTACACAGCCGACAACATACTAGCCCGGGATTCCTTGGCCAGAACTACCGAGTTAACCAGATACAACCAAGAAGGCCCTTGGTATGTTACCAAACCCTGCCTGTTCAGAGATAAATACAACTTCCTTCCCGCCTACCAAATGGACATGGAACCACCTGTCACCCCCAAACCAATGCCTGCCTCTGCTGCCAAGCTCCCACTGGACCATACCAACAAACTTTTTGGAATTGTATATATTACTCTCACAGGAGTAATAGATACTATTGTCCCAGCCGCTGGTCCGTGGTTGTGGGTGGGCAAGTCAATGTCCTACCTCATTAAGTTAGCACCAATCCTTTGGTGGGCTCTGCCCACCCAGTCTGCAACCTGCCAGTTCCCAAATACTAGCAAGCTGACCAATCAGGGTTGGTTCCCTTACACCATGGAATTAATGGGGCAAAAAAGGTGATGTACATCACCCCAAATAATTAAATTGAGATGAATTCATTGGTTGCAACTGATTCCTGTGGGTAGTTGAGCCGCAGAGTAATGGGTGGTGTCAGGATTAACAATTCTCCCCCTCTGGAACCCCAGGCCCAAGAGCGGGAATCAAACCCTGAACCTGGATCCCCCGGGCCGCCGGGCCTATGGACCGCAGGACCGCCTGCATTTTTCTGGGATTGAGCCCTTGCAAGCTGACACCAAAGATAATGGCCCATGCAGTGAAACAGACCAAGCCAAGGAAATTATTGCACCAAGTGGAATGCCAATCACAGCACCTAATGGAGGTACCAAAGCAACAACTATTAGCTTCATGAGTTTGAAGTCTTCACCAGCAACCAATCAAGAGCCAACCCAAGGAAGAGGCACTGACCCACAACCTGGCCCCATGACCACAATGCTAGAGCAAGATAATCAGGTAGCCAAATTGAGATTCTTGACCAATGAAAGAACTCCCAGGAAGAGTGCCATTTTGCTGCCTTTAGACCCAAGTACCCAATTCCCCCAGCCCTGCCTTTCCCAATGCCCTGATGAACCCCCCATGGAAAATTTTAAGTTTGGAGGTGGGGTGCTATATAGATCAAAGGACCCCGCGCTCCAAACTTATTGCCATTTTTAAATAAAGGTTATGTTACTTTGGCTCTTACAGCTATTGCCATATTTTGTATTTGCTGTCTATCAATTCAGTTCAAGATCTCCTGGCCCTCCTGCCCCACTGCCTGCAGTTTTCTGTCCATCTGGTGCACCCTTTAGGCCCATTCACTTCACTGATTGTCCCTTGAAGCCCAATTATAAGGATTATACACCAGAGAAAATCCTTGAACTTGAACTGCTAGCCCGCATCCAATCCGCTATTAGATACAACTGCTAAGGCCTGTGGCTATTCTCCACCCCAAAACTATTTAGAGGAAAATTCAATTATCTCCCGGCAGCAATATCTATATGGAACCGCCCGTAACACCCAAACCAATGCCAGCCTCTTCACCCAACCTTCCAACCAATCATACCAGCAAGCTTTTTAGAATAGTGTACATCACTCTCACAGGGGTGATGGACACCATTATACCGGCTGCCGGCCTGTGGTCTTGGGTGGGAAATTCTGCTTCCTACCTTCTAAAGTTAGCTCCTCTCTTGTGGTGGGCTCTGCCTGCAAAAACCCCGGCCCAAGTTACCCCTGGAAACGGTGGGCCTGCCGCCTAAGATTGGGTCCCTGACATTATGGCAATCTTTTTAAAACCTGGTACCCTGAGCCCCAAGATGTTGTTATTTCTTGGGGCATCTTGTATGCTTTTTTATTTATAATCACTTATTACACCTATAAGATGACAATGAACCTGATCTCTTCCACGTGGAAGAATGCAAACCCAAACAACCCAAAAAGAACTGACACCACTGCCACTGATACCAACAAGCCCTCCTCCCAAGTGCAAAATGTAATTGTGAACCAATCCCTCACCAAGGTTGAGATGCCCCAGATGGGGAAGCTCTCACTTGAGGAAGCCCAATACACCATGCCAGTCCTCCACTTGCATTTCTAGACCAACACCCCCTCCTATGCCAGCAACACTGAGAAGGTACTGCGGGTTGCTTCCATGCTCTCTGGAGATGCTCTAGACTGGTTTGGAAAAGCCACAGAAGAAGATGTAGAATTCTGTTTGGACTATGCCAAGTTTGAGGCTGAGTTAATGGCAACTGGGGAAGATTGCAACACCAGATACTATAACCTGAACTCCTTGCTAGAAATTTGCCAAGGCTCCCAAATCATTAAGGCATACATTGACAAATTCCTTAAACTGAAGACCTGTACTCAACTTGAGGACAAATTGTCAGCCATCATCTTCCAAAAGGGAGTGAACCCAGCCATGTAGGACTTATTGAAGCACTACCCTCCCACCCTTGGCTTGGAAGACCTGGTCCCCTTATGCAAGTGCCTCAGCATGAATCAAGAGAATGCTGAGTCCTCCCAGACCCGCCAAACCCGAGCCGCCACACCCAATAGAGGGGGGATGACCCATGAGGAACTTCAAAGACACTACAGAGAGGGACTCTGTTTCCACTGCCATGAAGCAGGACACTTGACCAGAGCCTGCCCTAAGAAAACCCCTTCTCCTGTCTCTTTGGCCCAAATAAACGCTTCTTCCCAGTCTTACAAATTCATCCAAGTGACCATAGAAGTAGCAAGGAACAAGAGCAAGATTGAAGCCTTTATTGACACTGGAGTAGATGAGAGTTTCATTGACACTGACTTAGCCCAGGAACTGGGCCTGTCCGCCTCTGAGAATTGTTTACAGATCATCTTGGGAAACAGCACCAAGGATACGGGATACAAATGTGAACAAGAACTACCCTTGGTAATAGGATTCAACACATACCCATCATCTCTCATCTTTTTTAAAGGCCTATCACACTGTCACAAGTGACAAACTGTTATCAACTATGCTTATTGAAAGGCCTCAACTACAAGACTTGAACCCTGGCTCTCCACGGGCCACCAGCCCGCAGGGCCAGCCACCTGCAGTTTTTTGGGCTCAAACCAGAGCAGGATTTGACTTCAGAGAATCCTTTGAATCTTAGAAAATCAAATTCACCTACAGAAATGCCTTCCACGCCAAAGGCTCCTGACAGCTTGACAAATCAGCAGGCAGGTCCAGCCACAGAACTCGGGATAACTTGGGCCCATGCAGAAGGGAAAACCAAGAACCTTCCCATAGAACGCTGGCCACCCAGAGACAACCAATCCCACAACCTGACTAGGAAAGTCAAGCATTCTCAGTTCAAGCCATCCAATGGAATAACTCCCGCAATTGATGCCACCAAAGACTGGGAAGACCTGGGGAACAGGAAAAACCGGGCCAAGGAAATTTGTGAAAGTTTTACCATGACAGATGGGCATACTTATACCCTGGACTGCCAGGAAGATGCCCATTGCCATTCTTGCAATAAAGTGACATGAACCTTTGGTTCAACCAGATCATACCATACTTGTTATTAGTTCTACTTCATTTACAGCCTACGTCTCGCAGTTCCGCACCCCACACTTGCCCATCCCAAGAAACTGTGGACCAACCTCCCAACTTTTACCGTCCACCAGGAGCTCCTTTTGGCCCAGTACATTTCACTGAGTGCCCACCCAACCTGGCGTATTTGGAGTTTACTCTGGAGGAGATCCTAATCCACAACCCAGAAGCTAGAACTAGAGAGACAGAGACTGTTTACAGAGAAGGCATCAAAATCACCATACCTCCTCTGCTATTCTGAGACACGTATAATTTCTTGCCTGCATATTTGGTCCCAATGACACTGCCCCTCACCCCGCGGCCCAACTGCCCGCAAGAATCTGTTGCCACTGATGAATCCACTGCCACCCAGTTATTTGGGATGATGTATATCACACTCACCAGATTGATTAACACTATGGTGCCTGTAAGTGGACCCTGGGCAGTCCTTGGAAAAAATTTATCTTATATTGTAAAGTTAGCCCCAATCTTGTGGTGGGCTCTCCCTGCTGGGCCCGCGGGCCGTCCGCCCGCAAGTTCTCAGGAACCCTCCACAGGTTGAATCCCTGAAACACACACCCTCATTCTTGGGGACTCCTGGTCAGACAGGCATGGCCTCATCCTCTACTACCAAGAACAGAATGTCACCTTAGATGATAAGGGTACCTGCAACACTGTTCCCTTTTGCACAAACCCCAAGGAACCCACCCAAAGGCTCATGACCATACAGATTGAACTAAGCGTGGGCATCCTCCCTGCTTCCCTAGGAAAATGGACCCACGTATTCAGCAAAGAGGCAGCCACCTGTCTCCCCAAACACACCAAGTATGATCATGTTATTGACCTCCTACCTGGCACCAAACCCAAACATGGACCTATCTATAGCTGCAACCACAAGGAGAAGCTGGCTCTCAAGGCATATATCAAGGAAATGACCCAGAAAGGCTTCATCTGCGTGTCCAAGAGCCCTTGTTTGTCACCAATACTGTTTGTGGGCAAGAAAAACGGTGGCATGCACCCGTACATTAATTATCAGAAATTGAACAAGATAACTGTAAAGAACTGCTATCCCATACCTAACGTGGATGACTTGTGTGATGTGCTGACAGGCGCCCAGGTGTACTCCAAGATTGACCTTAGAGATGTGTTCAACCAAATTCAAATCAAAGAGGGTGACAAGTAAAAAACGGCGTTCAAGACCAGGTATGGACTCTACAAATACTTGGTGATGCCATTTGGACTATGCAACGCCCCTAGCACCTTTCAGCGCATGATAAAAACAGTATTAGGCAAATACCTTAACCAGTTCTGCATGGCCTACCTCAACAACATCCTCATCTACAGCAAGACCCACGAAGAGCACTTACTCCACCTATATCTAATCCTGAACAAACTCTCTCAAGCCAACTTACACGCCAAGCTCAAGAAGTGTGAGTTCTTCCAACCAGAAGGGGAATTTCTGGGCTACGTAGTGAAAACTGGAGGGTTTGCAATGACCCAGGATAAAGTGGACGCTGTGACCTCCTGGCTGACCCCCAAATGCAGAAAAGACGTGAGAAGTTTTTTGGGCCTGGCAAATTATTGCAGGGATTTCATCCAAAAAATTTCTCACATCACTCTGCCCCTGACCCGCCTGTGCTCCAACAAGGTCGTCTTTGCCTGGACTTTGGAATGCACCACTGCCTTTAAAACCCTGAAACTTGCCTTCACCTCTGCCCCTGTCCTGGCCATGCCCAACCCCTCCAAGCCATTTGTACTGGAAACAGACGTGTCTGACTTTACAGTGGGTGGGGTCCTTCTTCAAGAAGGAGGGGATGGTATGCTACATCCTGTAGCATATTACTCCAAGAAGATGCTGCTTGCGGAAGGGAACTATCCAATTTACAACAAAGAGATGCTAGCTATTATGAAGACCCTGAAACATTGGTGCTGGTACCTCTGTGGCGCTGAATTCCCAGTAAAGGTCCTGACAGACCACAAGAACTTGGTCTATTTCTTCAAACCACAACAGCTCAACCAACAACAAGCTGATGGGCTTTAGAACTGGTCGACTACACCCTGAGCATAGACTATAAGCCAGGGAAGGTGAACATAGTACCCAACGCCCTGAGTAGAAGAACTGACCTGGTACCCACCTACATAGAAACTTGCAACCACAACACTCAAGTACTCTTGGACCCAGCTAGCCTAGGTGTACACCTGGGATTGATGAAGATCAGGGCCAGCAAACCAGTAGTACTGAAGGCCCAATCACTCAAAAAATTCATCAAAACCATGATTGCCAACCTTTCAAAATCCTTGGATAGCTCCCATTACCAAAAAGGCTACTCATTGAAGAGAACAACACTCATGCTGCAAAACAGAATCTTTGTGCCAGAAGGAAGCATCAGGATCAACATCTTGAGAGATTATCATAATTCTGAGATGGCCAGTCACCCAGGGAGACTCAAGACCATCCGGTGCATTAGAAGGAACTTTGCCTGGCCAAAGATGGACCAAGAAGTAAGCGCGTACCTGAAGGGGTGTAAGACCTGTGGACAAACCAAACCCTGCAAAAACAAACCTGAAGGATTTCTAAGACCCTTGGATATACCTGCTGGACCCTGGAGATATGTCTCCATGGACTACATTGTGAAACTGCCACCTTCCCTCTCATACAATGCAATCCTGGTCATGGTAGAACACTTCACCAAGATGGCATACTTTGTACCAACCACCACCAATTGCACAGCAGCAGAAACAGCCCAATATTTCCATAGCCTCATCCTCACGCAACACAGAACACCTGAGGAAATCATCACAGACAGAGGACCCCAATTCACGTCAAACTACTGGACGCAGGTGATGAAAGACTTAAGAATCAAGTGATGTGTATCTACCTCCTACCACCCACAGACAGACGGCCAAACTGAGAAAGTGAACCAGATCTTAGAACAATACCTTCAATGCTATGCCAACACTGATCAGGACAATTGGGCCAAAATGCTCCCCATAACCCAGTTTACCTACAAAAGTAAAGACCACACCTCCACAGGCATGTTCCCATTCAGGGCCAACTATGGGGTTGACCCTTCCTGGGACCCCACCATTGGCAGCAAGGAACAGAACACTGTGGGGCGGACCTGGATTGAACAGATACATACCACCCAAGAAACCTGCCTTAGGAACCTAACCTGCGCCGTTAAGACCTACAAGGCGTTTGCCGACAAGAAAAGGGTCCCAGGAAACCTCTAGAGATAGGCAAAGAAGTTTACCTCAACTCATGGAACGTCCCCTTACATGTACCCAGTAGGAAGCTAGCTCACCATTGATGTGGCCTTTACAAGATTATAAAGCAAATAGGAGAAGTGGCATACAAACTAGAACTGCCACCTACTTGGAAAATCCACAATGTCTTTCATCAATTATTGCTATTCAAGTAAGAAGGAACCTCCCTTCCCCACCAGAAGATCAATACCAAAACCCCCCATTCAGGAGAGACAAACAATCAAATACAAAGTTGAGTACAGCCATGGACACCGCCTCCACTACAAGACCCCACAGTAGTACGTCAAAGGAGTAGCTTACCCCCCAAAAAGAGCACCTGGGAACCTATCTCCAACCTTCCTAACGCACATGGAGCCATACAGCAATACTTGGACAAGAAGGAAAGGAAGAAGGAGGGCAACAAGAGAGAAGGTAATAATGTCACAAGTGACAACCTCCTGTTGACCATGCTCATAGGAAAACCTCAACTATTGGATTCAAACCCTGACACCCTGCGGGCCGCCATCCCGCAGGACCAGCTGCCCGCAGATTTATGGGCTCAAACCAGAGCAGGATTTGACTTTGGAAAATCCTTCTAAGGTTTGATGAACTAAAATTACCTGCATCAAGATTCCCCATGCCAAGGGTTTCTGTTAACCCAACCAATGAGAGGGCAGGCCAAGCCAAAGATCCCGGAATAATCCAGGCCTCCACAGAAGGGGAAACAAAGAAACTTCCCGTAGATGTGGGTCACCCAGAGATGACCAACCCCACAACCTGACAAGGAAATTTGAGTATTCTCAGTTTGAACCAGCCAATGAATTAACTCCTGCAACAGATGCTACCAAGGACTGGAAAAACCTGGTAGACAGTAGCATCAGGCCCCAAGGAATTTGTAAAAGTTTACCCATGGCAGAGGGGCATACTTATACCCTGGACCACCAGGAAGTTGCCCATTGCCATTCTTACAATAAAGTGACATAAACCTTTGGTTCAACCAGGTTATTCTATACTTGATTTTAGTTCTATTTCATTTGCAGTCCATCTCCTGAGGTTCTGTACCTTCTGCTTACCTAACCCAAGAAACCGTGAACCAGCTGCCCAAACTCTTTTGTCCACCAGGAGCTCCCTTTGGCCTGATACATTTCACTGAATACCCACCCAACCCGCATATTTGGAGTTCACCCTCAAGAAAATCCTAATCTAAGACCCAGAGGCTAGAGCTAGAGAGATGGAGACTATCTACAGAGAAGGAACCAAAATCACCATACCTCCTCTGCTATTCTGCAACAAGTACAACTACCTGCCTGTGTATTTGGTTCCAATGACACCGCCTCTCACCCCACAGCCCAACTGCCCACAAGAATATGTTGCAGCCAATGAATCCACTTCCACCCAGATATTTAAAGTGATGTATATCACCTTTACTGGCTTAATTGATCCAATGGTACCTGCAAGTGGACCTTGGGCCCTCCTGGGCAAATCATTATCTTATATTTTAAAGTTAGCACCAATCTTGTGTGGGCCCTTCCTGCTGGGCCTGCGGACTGTCTGCCTGCAAGTTCCCAAAAAAAACCCACAGGCTGGATCCCTGACAACACCTTTGAAAGTGTACCCCAACCCCAGTTGTCACCAGCCCCCCCCATTCCTATGCAGAAGCTGCTGCCAAGCGTGTAGATATTAGCCATGAGTCTCAGAATAAAGCCAAATGCAACAAAGTAGTAGAACCTTCTCCTACTCAAGCGCCTAGCCCTCTTAAGCATGGAAATTGGTTGCAGACTCTGTCAACTGACACAGCTCCTGTTGTTTCCATCTCTGATACGCTGTAAAAGAAACCAACTTGGAGCATTCACCAGTGTTATCCCCAGTCAAGGAAGAGACTGCAGTCTGTACAGAAATTGACGGGCTCACACTCATACTTGACTATATGCTACCAAAGCTTACTGAGGTCATGCCTGAGCCAACATATACTCAGGAAGCACAAACTGAGCCCATGCAATCAAGAAAGTGAACTCTCATGGCTTAAGAAACCAAAATCAACATTCCAATGGACCTACTGGATGCTAAAGTACACAAAATCCTGGCTCAGGTATCATTGGAGGAAGAACTTCCTCATTATACCCCCAATGTTGAAAGATACATGGGTTTTTTCCCCGCCCACCAAGGACAAGGTCTTAGTTGAAACATTAGAGGTAACTCTCAAGAAGGCCTGCCAACCTGATGCCCCACTGTCCCCCCTAATTTTCTTGGCCCCTGTGGACAACCTGCCCATGGAAACTGAGGAAGATTGGGCTTGTCAGGCTACGCCAGAGGAATGTGAAGAGGTTCAACTTCTTCATGACATTACTGAAAACAACAACTGTCCCATCAGCCTCCCAAAGAACAGATCAGGTATGCAAAAACTGGTGGAGGTCACACAAGCAGCAAAGAAATTTCTTGAGGAGACAAAGATTGAAATGACTTGGGCCCAGTTTTGCAATTACTGTCCCCAATTCCGCACTGCAATTAAACAGTCTGTATCAGATACTTTTACAAAGAAGAAGCCTGAACATCTTTTGGAAGGCATAGGCGCACATCAAACTCTTGGCACCATAGACAGTGTACCCATAACCATTGTCTTAGACGGTGGTTCCTACACTAATATAGTGACTAAGCGCTTCTTAGACCATCTTGGAACTATATATTACCCCAATCAAAAACAAGTACATCCTAGCAGATGGTAGACAAGCACCCTGTATCAGTACAGTGTACAGACTACAAGTACAAATTGATTATGTGAGCTTATAAATTGGCGTAATGGTCTTTGACCATTGCCAGTTTAATTTCCTCATGGGCCGCAAATTGATGAAGGACTTTTGTATCACTACATACTACAAAACGTACCTATGAACTATATGTCAAGGAGGTCAGTGCGCGGAATTAGAAGTATCTTACTCAAAGGAGGTGGACTTATTATGCCCTAGTTTCAATTCAGACTCATTTGGTGAGGCTTACTTGTGTACAACCATGGTTGACAACCTGGATAAGAACAATGCGCTTACACCTTTACAAACACAGCAACTTCATAGATTGCTTAACAGGTTTAATGAATGAATAGTTGAGGACTTGGACCAGCTTCCTTTGGCCAAAGAATTTTAACATGAGATTATCATCAAGGTCTTTGAACCCATTGTGGGAATGTCATACCCAATCCCTCACTCACGTGATCAGTTTGTCAGAGAAGAAATTGCAGGTATGTTGAAACTTGGGTTGATTGTACCAAGCACATCCCCATGGGCATCACCCATTGTTGTGGTACCCAAAAAGAACAAGAAGATGAGATTATTTATGAACAAAATCCCTCTAAATGCAGTCACCTTAAGTGCTCAGTACCCACTCCCACGTATCTCTGATATTTTGGCCCAGTTCCATGGATCAGCTTGGTTTTCTAACATATACCTTTTCTCAGGATATCACCATATTGCTATGAAACCAGTGTGACCAAGCCAAAATAGCTTTCATCACCAATTTTGAACAGTAGGAGTATACCAGAATGCCTTTTGGTCTTACTGGCGCCCCCCGCACTTTCCAGAGGTGCATAAATAAGGTCTCCAGGGGATTGTTACATAGATTTGTGTTGGTATACTTAGATGATATCACAGTATATAGTCACACTTTTGAAGAACACATAGTGCATCTTAAAGAATTATTTGACAGGATTAAAGAATAAAATCCTAGGGTCAACTCAGAAAAGAGTATCCTGGCAGTAAAGGAACTGCACTTGCTAGGACACATTGTGAACAAGGAAGGGCGTAAACCCAACCAAGCCAAAATGGAGGTTATTGCAAACTATCCTGATCTGTGTAGTGTATTGGCTGTGCAATCATTTCTGGGTACAGTCGGGTATTACCAGAACTTCATACCCAATTATGGGTTGGTTGCAGCCCCCTTATATGAGCTTACAGGAAGAAAGAAGACATAATACACTTAGGAAAAGGAACACCAGGCAGCCTTTGATCACTTAAAGAGAGCCCTAACATCAGAAAACCTGCTAGTACACCCAGACTTTGAAAAGGACTTTCACATATTCACAGATGTCTGTGACATAGCAACCAGAGCTGTCCTCAGCCAACTACAAAATAGCTCCATGTGCCCAATAGAGTTCATGGGAAAGAAACTCACACCAACTGAGCAAAGGTATTACATTTACAACAAGGAAGTACTAGCAGTCCTCCACGCTTTGAGAAAGTTTTGATACTACATA
>QTSX02006711.1:0-65067 GCA_014839935.2 Entomophthora muscae | reverse complement strand
GGCTCAGTCATATGAACTTTTATGCCTCTTACTGATGTAAACTTGTATAGCCGCCTCCCCTCCCACATCATTAGTCACTCTGATCAGAACAACTTTACATACCTTTGGAAAACCTTACCAGAATGGGAAAATTTAGCTCAAAATGCAGATAGCCTGCGCCTGGTAGCCAATTGCAAGGTGGGAATAGCAATCAGAAATGATACTCAATCCAACAGGCCAAATCAAATAATACCAACTGCAATCTCAGAGGAGAAAACTACAGCAATCAAGATAGCCACATGCCATGAACCTGGCATGAATGACATCTATCACTATCACAAACCCCCAAAGTGCAGAACAGGGATTGAGCCATGTACAGCCCAAACTGTGGCCTGCCAGTCCTAAGGACCAGGTGCCTGCCTGCTTGCATTTTTGGGGGCCAGATCTTCTCAGATTTGATCCATTACCTCCCTGCTGGCAAAGAATCTCTATAGATGCTCCAAAAGTTGCTGAAAAAGAGTCTTGCAGCCCCTACTTCAATCCAGGGGGGAGTTGTGGGGTTTCTGTCCACCAGTCCCCAAAGTGTGTCCTGTATTGTAGCCAGGGACCAGCTGGAAGGGATTGTCATTATCTAGTAAGGGAAAATGTATCTCAGAAATATGTATAGGGGTCAAAATGGGTTTTTATTCACTCTCAGAATGAAGATCCCCTTAGAAACCTTCTGGTATATGGCCTGGGGGGTCAAAGAAACAATATGGATTTGCTAATACTTGAAGTCCTCCAACAATATCTTTGACTCCTTGTACTTGGTCTTGGACTCCTGCACCTTAGTCTTGGACTTCTGCTCCTCAGACTTGGACTCTGGCACCGCGCTTAGGATCCAGCTTCTTATTTTTGGGCTTCAGCTCTCTTTATAGCTCCAGTGGCCTTGTTATTCCCCTTGTATAAGTACAACCAAGCTCCCTCTGGTGATTAAAAGGCTTCCAAAAACCTCTCAGAAGAAACTCAAAAGGCCCGGGAAAGACCTCCAAAAAGACCCAGAAAGACCTCCAAAAGACCACATAGCTTTCCAGCCAGCCACCTTTTTATAGTGTCCCTTTCCTAATGGTTCTGCCTTCAAAATGGCTTTCTTCAGAAGCTTAAACCATTGCCGCTCACTTTTTCCTATAATAACTTAAGCTTACATACTTACTTTCTCAAAAGCTTAAAGTATTAATTCACTATTTTCTTGCTTATACTTTAAGCTTTTGGCTTACAACCAATCATTTTCATCAGGAAACCTGCCAGAACTCAACCAATGAATGCAGAGCGCAGAAATAGACCATTTCTGATGTTCCACCAGGATCCAACTAAGAAATCAATTTCCATCACTCAAACTGCTCAAATTGACAACTCTTTGCACACCAAAGTGTTAAACAGTCCATTATTCCGGCACCAGTCTTTCCTGCATTCAACCTGAACCAATTTAAATAGTAGAATACTATTTAAATTGTTCTTTTTGAACCTCTTCAACTTTTTTCCCATATACTTAAAAATATTGTAAAATCCAAGGAAAATGTCTCACCAAAACAACTTTGTATCCAGCTCTCATAGCAACATACCTTCATCTATCCTAGGAGCTTAATAAATAAATATCTTACCCACACTTCTATCCATATTCCTTCTTGATTTTAATACTAAACCAAGGCAGAACCTTCCACATCTTCCCACTTTGTCAAATCAATTTGTCAAAATCTTGGCTCATTTTTCTGGACCACCAGCTCTTCACCATCATTTTTGGGTTCTTCAGCCAGCTCTTCAACCACATCTTCCAGCTCTTCAGCTTAATCAGCAAAAATTACATCTTAGTTCACAGAACAGCTCCTTTCCAGTCTTTAAACAGCCTATCAGTCCTCTGGCTACTCCTTTATCATGACCAGCTACTTCTGCATCATGATCTTTGAGCCATTCCACTTATCCTCACTAGGAACCATCTTGGTTCCACCTGCTCAATGAACATTTTTGGTTCCAAACTTCAAT
This sequence comes from Entomophthora muscae, assembly GCA_014839935.2. NCBI lineage: Eukaryota > Fungi > Entomophthoromycota > Entomophthoromycetes > Entomophthorales > Entomophthoraceae > Entomophthora > Entomophthora muscae. The sequence continues at coordinate 63,069 of QTSX02006711.1, read as the reverse complement.
ATGAACCAACAGTCCTTCAACTAGCCTTCTCTGTGATCAAACAGTTCCTCTCACTAGTCTTCTCTGCTGATTCCATGAACCACCTTGGTTCTTTATCTCAGTCACTGTTACCAGAACTTGTAGACCCTAGCATGAGTCTACATTGAACTGGCGTTTGACTGGGCCCTCACAAGTGGCATTCCACTTAGGCCATCCAACCATAGATCCTCAAAGCCTATGTTGTTGTTTTTACTCGCCCAGGTGATTAAGTCTGGGCTTTCAGTTGCAGAGTAATCATCTCTACTTCCCAGAGGCCTGATCACACCAAGTTCTGCAGCTTGCTTCCCTGAGCAAACCGCCTTGGTGACACCTCCAAGCAAATCTATACCCTCTAATGCTCACTCTAGGTTTTCCCCAAAGCTCCCATAGGGGCATAAACAAGGACACCCTACCAGTCTGTTAGATAGGATGTTTGCTCACAGACCTCCTGTAAGCGTATCAGGGTACGTAGAGCCCTCAGAGCTCTTCCCCTCCCTGGCAGCCCGCGCTACCCGCCAGGGGTCCAAAACCTTCTCCGCCTCCAACAGACAAAGTTCCCTGATAGCTATCTCATTCTCCACCCTTTTGCAGCCACATTTCCCTGCTAGGTGAAGAACTCTAGCCCACAGCAGCCAATATCTTCTGCAGGGTGGAGGCAACATCTGCCGCTAGTAGTCTTTACACCTACTAGCTAGGCCTTGTGGTCCCTAGTAGCCATCATTCCCTACTAGGCCTCTACCTGCAACAAACAACCAAACTTTTGCTTGGCCAACATTAACCCCGCCTGCAAACCACCAAATATTTGGACTGTCACAGGAGTCTTCATATGTTGGCCTGAAGATAACTACCTCAAATAGAGTAGCCAATGAAACCATCACTGGAAAATTGGGCCGCCTTCTGATGGAGAGAATACCAGCTACTAGGCCACTATCAGAGATAGCATTCAGGAACAGAAGGGTTGAACTACCCTTCTATCCAAACCTGCCCATGAAAGCCCACCCTGTGCTGTTTGGCTGTTTCAGCCCCAAGAAAGCTGGCCCTTCAATCCCTGATCCCTAAGGATACAGCCTGGTGATGGGGAAGTATATGAGTCCACGGGCCCATACTAGGCCTTATCACATCTTAAATTAAAAGTGTCATACATCTTTGGCACTCCCAGCTGTTTCTTTACTTTATTCTAACGCTCTGCCACCTGAAAGCTATAATTATCAGACAACATCCTACCTCCTGTCTGCCAGCCACCTGCCTGCAGTTCACAGTCCCCTGGATCTCTGTTTATACTGGGTCATTTAAAGAGTGCTCATCAAGCCGGCTTCCAAGGATTTCACCCTAGAAACCATCATGTTACCAAATACCCAGTCTGTACTGGAGAGAGCCCAAGGATCAACTGTGGATGTGCCTGGTAAACTATAGGACCCAGGGTATTCAGAGATAGGTACAGCTTTCCCCCAGCCCACCAAAATATATGGATCCCCTATAACCCCAAAGCCCAGCTACTGGCCTCCCCATGACCTACTTGATACTGATCCTGACAAGCTGGTTGAAATTGTGTATATTCCCCTTCTTCAGGGTAGTTGGTACTATGATACCTACTGCTGGCCCCTGATCCTAGGTCAGGCGCTCTCTCTCTCTCTCCTTATGTATTCAATTTAATGTCAAGTCTCTGATGGGCTCTTCCTGCCTGCCTGCCCAATTCTCACTCCTGAAGGGCCAATTTAATCAGGATGGTACCCTGGCACCTATGTCTTCTGGGGAAACATTACAGGGCTCCCCTTAACCAAGGCTATTGACATAGAATCAGCCTGAGGGGAAGTGTACCCAAGTCAGGACCTTTATGTTGATTGGCAGCACATAAAGACCCACTTAAGAGTATACCAGGATAGTGTGTCAGAAAGCGGGATAAATTTGGCCCCGCCAGGCCCAGATTGATGGAGGAGACTTACTTGCGACCAAGAAGGGTGGTAGACCCCACCTTGTCCCCGATCAAGGAGTCTGTACCGGGGCACATCTGATAGCAGGCAACAAGAACCATTGATTGATGACCTCTTTGGTGCCCTGGGAGGTTGGCAGCCCTTCCTAAAGATTTACTGGGCTGCAGGAAACTGTAAGATCTAAACCCAACCCCAAGTGTATCCCCAGAGCAGCATCCAGAACCAAGTTTGGTTTCCTTGGGTAGGTGCTTTGAACTTTGCCATGGGCAAAATCCAAAGTTCCCTGGTGACCTTTATGAACAAGGTCTCCAGTATCACATAGGAACAAGTGCTATAGTATACCTAGGGTTGCAACCATCTGCACCTCAAACAAGGAGCAATAATGGAAAGATGTTGACATAGGCTTGGTTGTTTTCAAGGTGGTGGTAGGCCCAGGAGGCGTCACCTGGAAATATGGACCACCCATAAGTGATGGTGTGCAGTGAATGAAGATTCCTCCCTTACAGCAGATTGCAAGTGGGGGTTGCTTCGAGGATTGTGCCTATGTGGGGTGTGGCTGCCTGCACTGGATTTCTTCAACAATCACTGCCTTCTTTCACATCCTGAACTCTTGGGAGGAAACAGTCCTACATAAGGTACCACCATCCATGATATATTTGAATCAAGAAAATTCCAGGTACCAGAGGCACCTAATAAAGATGCTCCCAAAGGCTTTAAGCCCTGAGGTTCCCTGATAGACTACAGAAGTGGTATGATGTTCTACACTCACTAAATAAATTTCCTCAGGATCTGTTTATTTTTATGCATACCAGCAAGGTTTGTAATAGCTGAATGGTTAGGCTCTGCATCCTGGCTTCTAAAGAGCTCAGCAGATGTACCTCTCCAGGGGGATGATCCCTGAAACTTTCCTAGCTGAGTGGTAACCCACCTATGCCAACAGTCTGTTGAGGCTTCATCAGATCAAAGCCTTTACTCCCCATGTTTGCCCTATAATGTGCTGTACCTCACCATATTGAGATTCCAGGGTATACCATCTTTGATTAAATACCCACTGTTGCCTCCATGCCTGCAAGCCCATCCAGGTTTGGATGTACATTCCCCATCTGCCGTAAGCTGTGCCATTGATGGTATCTTTATATGGCCTGCAGATGGTGGTGTGTGCGGAGATCTGGCTGGGTTTGCTTTTGAGCGCAACAGTTGCCCCCTTACATGGATGGGTTGACTTCAGTATCCACACCTTATCAATTGTGTTACCCTGGTTGCCCTGATCCAAGTACTGTTCAAACCCAACCAGCCCCCTTGTGTATCTAGTGAGCAATCCTCTCCCAGATTCTACAATCCCAAGTAGAATTCTCTCTTGAAATGCGGGCAAGCCTGTGCACATTTGTGTTGGTAATTATAATCTTCAAGCGCTCCTTCCCTTTTCACTAAAGGGGACCTCTCCTTACTCCTTTCAGGAAGCTAAGGTACATCCCCTTGATTTTGCCCTGAAGGCTAACCCAAGCCCTGCTTCAACCCTCAGCCCTTTTGTGATAAAGGGTTCCCCATCATGTCCTCTTGGATGCTGCCCTCAAATGCCAAACACACCAGGTGGGATTTGGAAGGAGGGCAGATTTCCAAAGCGCTAACCTTCCACCACCCCAAGCACTCCTTGACATAGGACAGCACCTGTCAAGACAGCAAGCAAAAGGGATGGTACGGGTACAGGGGTGGCCAACAACCATGTTATAAAAGCCAGGGAAGATTGCTGGCCTCCACACCCTATTCAGGCAGCGCTGCAGGCATCTGCAGCCCATTGGTGGTGCCAAGGGCCGTTGGCCAAGGTTGATATTGGGGGATCTCCAAGTGGGCTTCCTACCCAGAACCGCAACAGATTCTCAATAAGAGGGCCCCAGGGACAGACACCTGCTTGAAACTGGATGAAGATCACTCCACCCCATACCATCTAACAACATTACTGTGCACTATACCCCACAAGCACCAACAATTGCTACCACTCTCTGTTACTGCAGAGGCTTGGGGAACACCTGGAGTACAAGCTTGGGGGGATCTCAATTCTGGGTACAGGTACAGGTATGCTGAATATAATAAAATATGCCCTCAATTGGTGGTAACCCTGGGAGGGGTATGCCTGATCTGAAGGGCCTCCCAAATCTGTGACCCCAGCTCTATAGCCCAACTTTTTAAGCATGACCATGGATATTGTGGGGCTTGTGCCTGGGGAGAAAAAGGTACAGGGCACACCATTTTTGCTATGGGTTATGCTGTTAGATGGCCGGGGGCACACACCACCAAGAAACCTGAAGGTAAGGATGGGAGATGGCGCATCAGCAGGGAAATAGCTGCTGGGGTCAGAAGATAAACATCCCATTGCTGGTGGGGGTTGAAACTAGATGGGATAGCATCTAACTCTAATATATCAGGATCTCATCTAGCACACCATCAGCAGTCAATACTGCCCAAGAAAGTGGTAGACCCAGAAGAGTGAGGGGGTCAACAGTAGAAGCGCTTGAAAGTTATATGCCAACAATACCCTTTGGACAGACATGGTCCCAACTGCTCTAACTGTCTGCCAAGTTTGAGGGAACTGAAACATGGGCAAGGGTTCATGTGAGCGGGGAGATGGATATGCACTGAATATTGTTGTTGATCACCTGTGGCCTTGCCTACCCCTGCTAAAGAGATCCCTGCCAACCAATATCCAAGGCCATACTGGAGGATAATAAGCTGGTCTCCTGGATACCCTTGAGAAAATGATAAATATGTGCTTTTCAAGACCACATGGAGATGTTGGGATATCCTAGTTTACTCCCTCTTGGGAAACCCTTTCCTCAAGAAATGGCTTGAGTGCTGAGTAAAGGTGGTGCCCTATATCATATCCGGATATTATATAAGGGTCAGGAATTTGAGTCACATGAGGAATGGGATTAGCACGGGCCCCATAACTGCAGTGATTTAAATGGATGCTATGGGGCATATCAGTTGACTGTATAAGCTCTTCTTCTGTATCCAATAGAGATATCGTTATATTCTTGGACCATCTAGGTGTTGAGCATCACAGATTAAACTCTTAGGGCAATGGAGTTTAATGTTCCCCTGGTCTTGGATAGATATGGCTAGCTGGTAGCTATAGTGGAAAAATGAAGTTAGGAGGTAGGTATAAAGAGAATTCTGTTTATGGTTTTTAGCTTCTGGATATCCTTTCTTTGGTAAGGTTTAAATTATATATATCGCTCTGTTTAAGACGGGGTTCGGTTGGCATGGTGTCAGATAGAGCTTTCTCGACGTGTGGTTTTAAAACAAATTTTAAAATGGTTTTTTAAGGTAAATTTTTAAAATGATTTATACTTTTATTTCGAATTAAAACTTATAGAATTAATGGGGGGATGGTCTTGTTTCTTGCTTAATCCAGGAAGTGAACGGGGCAAGCTTAACAAATGTCAGCTGTACGGGGCTGGTTTGAAAGAAGGCTCTAGAGTACGTGGCAACGATTCTTGGCCCCTTGGGAGTTTGCAGGAGGAGTGGGCTTCCTTCTGCTATGTAGTGAGCTGACTTCTCATTGGTGGTGCCACAAAGCTCTGTGGCAAGGAACGGTGGCTTAGTAAATCCTCCACACTTGGTTTCTAAATCGATGGTGTGGGCGACCAGGGCCTCGTGCTCGCCTAGCTCTCTTGTCTGGCGGGCCTCCCATCCGACAAGCGTAGCTGATGTGAAGCTGCTGGAAGACGTAAACCGGTTCCCGCTTAAGGGTTGTCCCTTGGGTAGATCTAGCTTCAGGAGAACAAGGCTACTTTCATATGGGCTGTTGAATGTGTAGTCTGGGTGGAAGTGGGCTTCGGTGATGCGGAAGCGTGCGCTTGCATCGCGCTGGGTGAAGTTTGACCCCGAATACAGACTGACATGGGCGTGGTGAGGGTATGCAACCACGTGGCTGGCTACGGTGAGCACATAGTTCGGGCGGACTAAGATTCCTGCACAGCGGTACACAGATTTAATGTAGACATGGGCAAGTTGCTGTGTCAAAGCTTGGTCAACCACCTTGCCTTGGATCCCCCCAAGCACCAAAAGCAAATGCACCAGGAACATCGGATGGCTATCGCTTCCCATCGGCCTGGCTTTTATGTGCGTATTCCACAGACCAACTTAGCATGTACTTTACTTACTCGTAATTCAACGCCTTGAAGAGCCAACAGCATATTCTACGCAAAGGAACATAACTTGCCCCGAAGAACATTTACAATTCCATCTCTACCCAATTTACCCATCAGCCTCTATCGGAAGCATGGAACCCACCGATCTGCTTAACTTATTCTTTGCCACCCATAGGGCCTGATCCCTTTCTTACCATAATATACATTCAATTTATATTAAGATTTCAATTAAAATCCTCCTTGATCAGCAAAATATGCTTCATCAAGCAATCGCCATGTTTCTTTTAAAGCGTAGCCTATAAAAATATTCATTACAATATTATCATACGAATCTTTAAAAACTTTGCATCCTCGACATCAACCAACTTAGATTCAAACGGTTCGAATTGGTATAGGATTTATATTGCATGTCGGGAAAACCATCTCAATAAGGTATCAAAGCAGGAAACCATTTCCATCGCTGCCGAAATAGAAGATATGCTTCGATATGGGGTCGATTCTGTCTATGAGCGGGAAACTCAGATGTATCCAAAGGTTGGATTAGCATGGGACTTCAGTGGCCGCAATTACCCTGAGATCAACCATATGGCATCCGAGATGTTTCATGGTATTTAGTCTTCCAGGACGGAAGTTATAAGAAACCTTGCTTCCAAAATCAACACCTCCAGGTAGAGAAATATAACTTTGCCGCACCCCAAGAGAAACATCAGTTTGCCATAACTTTGGTGCTGGATATTAGCCTTGATCAGGCAGATATATGAATGGGCGACGACATCGCAAGTGAAATAAAACACTTGTTTTAAACGGTCAAACGTAAATCATCCCAAAACAAACCAACTGGTCAAACGATGGTGAATGCAGGGATCCAAAAAATTCCCTAACTCACCCCTTAACCAACGAGATAGGACCGGACCAAGTTTCAAATACCGAAATCTCCATAAACTTATCAAAAATTTCCATAAACTTTATCGGCAATACTGCCACTGAAATGGGCAACTCAGTTACTAACATATCTCACGATACCAGGGGTGCTCATCAGGCCACCCCATATCAGATCCAACTTCATATCCCCTCTCAGCTCCCCTGACTTGGCAGAACACCATACTTCCATATAAGGAGTGCAACCAATTATAGCAATGATCCCAGCAATGACCCTTATTCAGAACATTGCTGAACCCTATCCAATCAATGCCACCCATGTGTTGTAACCAAGTTTCCAGACTTGCCTGACAATTTATCTTACAATACACAGGGGGCGCTCAATGAGTTGCCCCTTGACGTATCTAACGACATGAACCAATCTGATGGCAATATCAAATTGCTGGTACTTTCTCCTAATTAGACTCACTATCAATTCAATCTGCTGATCCCCACACAAGTTATTCCTCGGCTTCAAACCATACATGGAACATGCCACCCCCTTGTGGCCTTATGGCTTTCCCCATATAGTATATCAATCACAATATTCTACAATAAAGAATACCTTATCCTATTCATTCTTGTCCTTTCTATTGTACTGTTGTCTTCCCCAATTCAAATACTGAACTCTCATTGGTTCAGTTGCAACAGTGGTAGCAGAAGTAGGTTCATGACCTACCTGAAGGAGAAATCTCCCCAAGAAAGGACAGAGTATGGGCCGTATGGCTACTCCCCATCAAGAGACCTTCCTGCCACTTCCCAAAGGGGACATCCCCAACAGGTACGTCATTTACCAGGATCAGCTGGTTCTTACAAGTGTGTATAATGGACTCTGCTTGGGCAGGGCAGCGTAAGCGTCACCCTACCCCAGTCAGACCTCTTGCAACCCATGATCAATCTCCAGCTGGAATCCTTTGCGGGTGGTGTCAAAGGAGCTGACATTGTCAGTTAGCTCCAATCCACCAAAACCTGCCTCCGTATCTGCCAGGTTCCCAAACCCATGTGGGTTGCCACTGCGTCTGGGCACCTCCTGGGGCCCGCCGCTGTGTGGTTTACCAACTGGGACAGTCAAGAAATTGAGGTCACCTGGGCGGCATTCTGGGACGCCGCAAAGTCCCGTTAAAGAAAAACCTTCTCGCCTATTGTGGTGGGGACTCCTCTTCTAGCTATTAAACAGACTGGATCCGTTCCTGAGTACCTTGCCGCCTGGCAACAAGCTCTTGCTGCTGCCCCCAAAGCTGAAGCCAACAACAACGCCATGCTCCTGACTCTGATAATCAATGGGCTCAACCCCCATATCTGTAAGTGGGTCCCCGTGGGTTGTTGAACCTTCATTGATGATTGCTATAAGGCCATTGTGGAGGCCAACAACCAGGCTTTGATGGGCTTCTGTCGGTTAAATGATGCTTCATCCCAACCTTGTCCTGCACCTGGCAGCGCCCACAACCAAGTAGGACGTTGCCAGCCTGCCAGCAAGAAAATGGGGCTAAGCGTCCCTGCAAGGGGAAACTCCAGCTAGCCCAGATTGAGGACCAGGGAAAAGCCTGGGGGTTGTAGCAACCAGAGGCTTGGCAACCCCACTTGACCCTCACTCTCAATCCCTCCTGGCAAAGAATCCCTGCCACTATAGTGTGCACAAAGTTGAAGCCCTTGATGTCATCCAAGTGCGCAGCAACAACCCTGTCCTCCAAGCAAGCCACTCCTCAAATAAAGTGATAAGGAGCGCCTTTGGGGGAAGCTTTGAATATAGAATTAGGAAGAGAAGAAGTATATTTTATTGGATAATACTTTTGGCTTATATAGCTTTAGCTGTGACAGGGATTTTAGTTAGATTGAACCCAGGGGCTGTTCATGTGCGGGATGGGTTTGAGTTGCTGGATACCTGGACAGTCATGTGATATTGGATGGTTGCCATTTCTGGTATGTCAAATGGTATATTGGAAAGGCACCAAATTGGGCAATGACTGGATGCTAGGTGTGATGGTAATAGCCGGAATACTTGTACATCCAAACCCTCAACACACCCCTCCCTTAAGGGGTTACTCGGGTACATCAGGAGGGGGCTTTGTCTTGACAGCTGCTGCCTGATGTTCCTGGAGCTGTTTACTAGTGGACACCAACTAGGTCAAGTGTTCTCCTTTGCTAGGGCAGAGGCAAGATCTGTGGTACTTCTTGGTAATGGGCTCTTTGGCGCCCTGGAACTTAACCAGGTAGGTGTTCCTGTCTGGTCAGTATTTGATGATTCCTCCTGGTCCTCTGTGTACTGAGTCTAGCTTCTTTCTGTTCCCAGCTAGGACTCAGACGGGGGAATTGATGGGGAGTGGGTCCTCTGTTGAGGTAACCTTTTGGGTTTTGAGTCTCTTTGTTTCTGCCAGTTTGGCTTTGAGGCGTATGTGTTGTAGAGATGGTTTCTGTTCTACTGCGGGAGGTTTCCCTGGGGATCTTCACATACGGTTGATTATTGCGGGTGAATATTTCTGGCTTGTACCCGTATGTTAGTTCAAACAGTGAGTAGCCTGTCCCTTGATTGGTACAAACCCAGGATACTAGTAATGCATGTTTCACATAGAGTGGCCTTGTGTCTTTGGCTTTACCATCCATTATTTTCTCCAGGGCTCTGATAAGGCTGCCATTCAGGCGTTTAACTCTGCTGTTGGCCTGTGGCCTGTAGGGCAAGGTTGTGGATTGTTTGATGTTCTTTGTTTTTAGATTGTTGTTTACTACCTGGCCTGTTAACTCTTTTGCTCCATCTGTTATGATGTAGTCTGGAGTGCTGTAGTCCGCTATGATTGTTTTATTGATGAATCAATTTATTGTTTCCGCCTTGTGATCTTTTGTTGCCCAGCAGATGGGCCAACATATGGCAAAGTTGATGGCTACAATTAGGAAACATTGATTTGTTTTGGTTTCTGGGAAGGGTCCCACTACGTCCAGTCCCCAAACCTTAAATGGTTTGGGGTCAGGTACTGGGTTGACTGTTGATTGTGACGCCTTGGTGCTGGCGTATTTTTCACACACTGTGCACTTCTTTAGAACATCAATTATAGCTTGCTTCAGGTTGGGCCACCATACTATCTCTTTTAATGTGAGATATAGGTTGTTAGCCTTTGTGTGTCCTAGCAGACGGTGGTGTCTTAGTATAGTGTCGACTCTTTGTGCAAGTGGAATGTATGAAATGTCTTTATCCTTGGTGATTTGGTATAACATGCCATTTGATATGTGGAAATGTTTTTCATTCCTTACTAGCGTATCATGGGTTAGTTGGTGTGTGGAGGGATCCTTTCCTTTTGTCTTGTACTCAGTGTTGTATATGTTAGGCCAGTCAGGGTCCAGGTGGTCAGGGTGATCCCCTCTTGGCTGGCATAGCCTAGAGAGAGCATTGGCTGTGACCAGCTCTGCCCCCTTTTTGTATTGGATGTCCAGGTTAAGCTGCTCAAGCAAGGACATCCATTTGGCTTGGCGCCGCGCGAGTACGTTCTGAGTTTTGAAATAGATTAAGGATTTGTGGTCAGTTAGCACTCAGACGTTTAAGTGTCCTTTGAGATAACATCTCCATTTCTTGCATGTGTGATATATTGCTAGCAATTCTTTATCATGTATTGGGTACCTTTGCTCAGTGTTTGTTAGTTTTCTGCTTTTGTAACATACCGGCAGGAAGTCTTGCTGCCCTGGCTGGCGGATGCGTAGGACTGTGCCAATGGCAGTGTCACTAGCGTCTGACCCAAGCTCGTAGCACCTGTTGTTATTAGGGTATTGCAAAATTGGTGCTTCAATCAAAGCTTGTTTCAATAGTTGGAAATTCTTGTTGCATTCTGGTGTCCAGATTAATTTCTTCTTGGCATTACCTTTGGTTAGGTCATTGATTGGTGCGGTGAGCTTTCCGCAGTCTTTGATGTATTTCCTTAGGTAAGCTACCATACCAAGAAAGCATCTTACTTGTTTCACAGAGGTGGGGTGTTGCATTTTATTTATGGCTTTTATTTTATCTGGGTCTTCTTTGATGCCACCGTTAGAGATAATGTGGCCCAAGAACAGTAGTTCATTTTCCATAAATTGGCACTTACTAGGCTTTGTGTATAGTTTGTGCTTTGCGAGTTGATTGAGTGTCTTGCGGACATGCATGAGGTGTTCCTCTTTTGTTTTTGAAAATGTAATGATGTTGTCAAGGTAGCATAATGTGTTTGAGAGTCTGTTTAGCGCCTGGTTTATCATGGTGACAAATGTTGCAGGGGCTTTTGTCATCCCAAAATTCATTACTTTACATTCAAACAACCCAAATTGCGTGCGGAACGCGGTCTTTGGGTATGTCTTTCTCTTTAACTTCAACTTGGTTATAACCAGATGTGAGGTCAATTTTTGAGAAAAGTTTTGCTCCAGAGAGCCTTGCAAATAGGTCTTCTATGAGGGGAAGTGGGTATTTATTTTTTAATGTACTTGCATTTAGTGCTCTGTAGTCAGTAACTAAGTGAAGAGATCCTTCTTTCTTTTTATGAATAAAACCGCTTCCCCCCACAGGGATTCAGACAGACAAATGAATCCTTCCTTCTTCTTTACAAAGAAAACTGCTGCCCCCCACGGGGATTCAGACGGACAAATGAATCCTTTGGCTAGGTTGTCATCAATGTGGGCTTTAAGTGTTTGGGTCTCCATGAGAGAGAGTCTGTAGAGGGGTGCAGGTTTGAGCATGGCTTTGCATAAGTCAATGCTATGTTTGATCTCCTGTTTGGGGGGGTAACTATGTGAGTTCTTCCTTGAATACATGAGTGTATTCATTTAGGAGTGCCGCAAGTTCTGAGCATTGAATCTTTTGTGTTTTTATATTATTAAATTTGGAGTACCTCATTATGTGGAGGGTACTGTCTTTGGTTAGATGTTCAGAGTCATCTTGATTTATGACTTGGAAAAATACTGTGTCTCTTAGAATGAGGTTGTTGGGTTCTTTGAGAATGTTGAAATTGACTCCATTGTGTTTTATTGTCATGGTTTTTGTTTTCCAACATACGCTGGGATTCACTTGGGTGAACCAGTCTATGCCTGCTACAATGGCGTAGTTTATGTTGTTCATAAAAAGTCCTTTGATGGAGGTTTGTATGCCTTGGAGGTCAATTATGAAGGGAGTTGTTTTTTCTTCAAGTAGAACCTTTGATTTATCTGCTATTCTGGCGTATTTGAAGTTGGATTTGACAACTGGTATTTTGTACTTGGTTACAAATGGTTTGTTAACCATGGTGTGTTGTGCACCAGAGTCAAATAAAAATTTATGTGTAGGATATTTTTAAGTGCATGGATAGACAAGAAGTTGTGAGCAATTTTTAATTTTTATGTTCATAAAAATGGGGGGATTGCGGGACACGTGGGATGCGAGCAGCAAAGTTTGTGCCTTGGTACTTCTTCTTGTTGTGTTGGGGGGAGACAGGGGCACTTAGGCCTGTTCCCCCTCCTCTTTTCCCTATTCCTCTGTTTTGAGACCTTTGAGGTCAGAGAATGTGGGGTCAGATTCATAGCGGGTTGCTACTTCAGCATTGTTAACTTTGGCAGTGTCCTCTTTCTTAGGACGGGAGCAGTTTGTGCTTTGGCTACAATTGCCATTGTTACAATTGGAGTTGCTGTTGCTATGATTTGTATTCTGGCGCTTGTTGCCATTAGAGTTGTATCTGCCATTGCTGTTTGAGGAGCAGTTGCTGTTGTGTGTGGCATATTCCATGTTTGCGCGTTTTTCCGCGTGTTTGGCTTCTGCAATGAACACAGGCATGGAGGTGTTAGCCTCTGGGCAGATGAGGGCAGCAACAGAGGGTTTCATTCTATTGATGAATGAGGCTCTAGTGTGTACGTTGTCAGCTTGTGCTGGGTTTTGAAAGTTATGGTACATTTCCTCATATTCATTGGCGTAAGCTGTGATAGTGGTCTTCTGAGGAAGATCACTGAGCTGTATTGCAATGTCTTGGAGAGATTCAGTGACGCGGAAATTGTGGATGGTGTCGTCTTTGAAATCTTCCCAGTTGTCAAGCTGATCATCAGTTTATGAGCCAACCCAGGTGGCAAACCAGTTAGCTGCGTCCTCATATAGATGCTTGCTGGCTTCCTGGACCCATTTCTCATGGGGGATGCAGCTGGCGCAGAGTTTTGCGCTTGAGTGGTCTAGCCAGTTGATGACGTTTTCTTTGTTTTTACTAAAGAACTTGTTGATACCAATGTATTTTTTGTTGGTAACTTTGCCTGCAATAGGCATTTGTGTGTTTATTTGTGGTTGTAGAGAGCAACTGTATTAAATTATCTTGGTGCATGCTTTGGGCATGACCAGTCCTTTGAATATGGTGCATCCACTAGGAATATCTTTGTTGATGCTGTGGGCGCAAAAGTACGTTTTCCAGGTATCCTGGGATGTGGCCTGGTTGAGTACGTGGGCAAAGGTGGGCAGGTTCTGTTCAGTCATTTTCTCTTTCATTGGCGTGGTCAAAAACTGTAGTGCTACCAGTGATAAGGAGCGCCTTTTGGGGAAGCTTTAAATATAGAATTAGGAAGAGAAGAAGTATATTTTATTGGATAATACTTTAGACTTATATAGCTTTAGCTGTGGCGGGGATTTTAGTTAGATTGAACCCAGGGGCTGTTCATGTGCTGGATAGGTTTGAGTTGCTGGATACCTGGACAGTCATGTGATATTGGTTTGTTGGTATTTATGGTATTTCAAATGGTATATTGGAAAGGCATCAAATTGGGCAATGACTGGATGTTAGGTGTGATGGCAATAGCCAGAATACTTGTACATCCAGACCCTCTACAAAAGTAACCCACTTGGCTTATCCCTTCTGTTTCCGTGGGAACACCCACAAATTACTGGTGGATACTGGGGCCAACAACACCATGGTTGGCCTGGCTTTTGCTGGCTTGAAGCAATTAGACCAAGTACCAAGAAGATTCAAGGCATTACAAGTAGCTGATTCCCAAAGAGTGGCAATTACCCATGAGACGGCGCCCTTCTCTGTGAGAATGGGGAACATCCAGGTTAAACTCTCTGGAACAATCATGGCAGGGCTCAGCCACAACATAATTGCTGGTCTTGACTGGCTCTGTCACAACTGTCCTTACATCAACTGGGATACATCTGTAATTGCCCTCAATAGAAATGGGGTGGGCTTTCAGATATATCCTTTCAAAATGAGCAAGTTACTTCACAATACTGTGTTTGTCAGAATATCAGAGACAGGCTTGTATGACTTCAAGGGGGGAACTAGAATTCAACCAATGCTCAGTTGAAGTTATCCGGGCTGAACCATCTATGGCCCCTCCCTTGACTACTTCATCTCCACCAGCACTTGTTGCACTCCTCAAGTAATATAAGGACATTTTCAGTGAAACTGTCAGGATTGACAATTCTTCCCCTCTGGAAACCCAGGCCAAGGAGCGGGAATCAAACCCTGACCCTGGATCCCCCCAGGCCGCCAGGCCTGTGGACTGCAGGACTGCCTGCCCGCATTTTTCTGGGATTAAGTCCCCACAAGCTGATACCAAAAATGATGACCCACACAGTGAAACAGGCCAAACCAGGGAAATTATTGCACCAAATTTAAGTCTAATCATAATGCCTAATGAAGGTACTTAAGCGGCAACTATTGGCTTCATGAACTTGAAGTCTACACCAGCAATCAATCAGGAGCCAACCCAGGAAAGAGGCACAGGCCCGCAACCTGGCCCCATGACCACAACAATAAAGCAAGATAATCAGGTAGCCAAATTGAGATTCTTGACCAATGAAAGAACTCCCAGGCTGGGTGCCATTTTGCTGCCTTTGGACCCAAGCACCCAATTCTCCCGGCCCTGCCTTTCCCAATGCCCTGATGAACCACCCATGGGAAATATTAAATTTGGAGGTGGGGTGCTATATAGCCCAAAGGACCCTGCGCTCCAAACTTATTGTCATTTTTGAATAAAGGTTATTTTACTTTGGCTTATACAGCTACTGCTGTATTTTGTATTTGCCATCTACCAATTAAGTTTAAGATCTCCCAGCCCTTCTGCCCCACTGCCCGCAGTTTTCTGTCCACCTGGTGCACCTTTCAGGCCCGTTCACTTCACTAATTACCCCTTGAAGCCTGAGTACAAGAAATATACACCAGAAAGGATAATTGAACTCAGCCCTTTGGCCTGTATACAATCTGCTATCAGATACAACCGTCAAGGCCTGTGGATATTCTCCACACCAAAATTATTTAGAAGAAAATTCAACTATCTCCCTGCTTACAACCTGTCCATATGGAAATGCCTGTAACACCCAAACCTATGCCAGCTTCTTTTCCTGACCTCCCAACTGACCATACCAGCAAGCTCTTTGGGTTAGTGTACATCACCCTCACGGGGGTGATAGATACTGTCATACCAGCTGCTGGCCCGTGGTCCTGGGTGGGGAAGTCTGCTTCATACCTTCTAAAGTTAGCTCCTCTATTGTGGCGGGCTCTGCCCACAAAAACTCTGGCCCAAGTTTCCCCAAAAACAGCGGGCCAGCTGCCTGAGACTGGATCCCTGACATTATGGCAATCTTTTTAAAACATGGTACCCTGAGCCCCAAGATGTTGTTATTTCTTGGGGCATATTGTATGCTTTTGTTATTGATAATCACTTATTACACCTATAGGATGACCACAAACCTGATCTCTTCCATGTGGAAGAATGCGAACCCAAATGACCCAAAGAGAACCAACGCCAATACTGCTGACGCCAACAAAGCTCCCTCCTCACAAGTGAAAAACGTGATTATAAACCAATCCCTCACCAAGGTAGAGATGCCCCAGATGGGGAAGCCAGACACACCATGCCAGTCCTCCACCTGCATTTCCAGACCAACACCCCCTCCTAAGCCAGCAACACCAAGAAGGTACTTGAGGTTGCTGCTATGCTCTTGGGGGATGCCCTAGACTGGTTTGGCAAGGCCACAGCAGAATATGTTGAATTCTTCTTGGACTATGCCAAGTTTGAAGCTGAGTTAATGGCCACCAGGGAAAATTGCAACACTAGAAACTACGTCCTGAACTCCCTGCTAGAAATCCAATAAGGTTCCTGACCCATCCAAGCGTATATTGACAAATTCCTCAAACTAAAAGCCTGCACCCAACTTGAGGACAAACTGACAACCATCATTTTTGGAAGGGAGTGAACCCAGTCATGAAGGACCTGCTGAAACACCACCCTCCCACCCTTGGTTTAGAAGGCCTGGTCCCCTTGTGCAATGGTCTCAGCATGAACCAAGAAAGCGCCAGTACAACCCAGCACCGCCAGACCCAACCCCCCCTGCACCCAACAGAGGGGGAATGACCCCTGAGGAACTTCAAAGACACTATAGAGAAGGACTCTGCTTCCACTGCCACAAAGCAGGGAACTTGACCAGAGCCTGCTCTAAGAAAACCCCTGCCCCCATTTCTTTGGCCCAAATAAATGCTTCCTCTCAGTATTACAAGTTTATCCTAGTATCAGTCAACTTCAAAGGAACACTCCAAAGACTGAAGGCATTCATTAACACTGGAGCATACAAGAGCTTCATTGATGCTGACCTAGCTCAATAACTAGGCCAGTCTGTATCCAAGAACTGCCTTCAGATAATCATGGGAAATAGCACAAAGGATAAATGGCACAAATGCAAACAAGAACTGCCTCTGGTTATAGGGAATAAAACATATCTGACATCTTTCATCCTGCTGAAAGGCCTACTGCACCCCCTCATTTTAGGGGATTCCTGGTCCAACAGACATGGCCCCATCCTCAACTACCAAGAACAGAAAATCACCTTGGGAGATAAAGGAAACCATGACACTGTACCCTTTTGCATCAATCCAGAGGAATTTACCCAAGGACTTATGATCATACAAATAGAACCTAGCGTGGGAGTCCTACCTGCTTCTCTAGAAAGATGGAACCATGTTTTCAGTGAGGAAGAAGCAACCTGTCTCCCTAAACACATAAAGTATGACTGCGCCATTGACCTCCTGCCCAGCACCAAATCCAAACATGGCCCCAACTATAGCTGCAATCACAAAGAGCAGTTGGTACTGAAGGCATACATCAAAGACATTTCCAAAAAAGGCTTTATTTGTGTGTCTAAGAGCCCTTGTTTGTCACCAATGCTGTTTGTGGGCAAGAAAAATGGCAGTATGCGCCTGTGCGTCAACTACCAGAAATTGAACAAGATAATTGTAAAGAATTGCTATCCCATATCTAACGCCAACAACTTGTGTGACGTGCTGACAGGAGCTCAGGTATACTCCAAGATTGACCTGTGAGATGTGTTCAACCAAATCCAAATCAAAAAAGGCAACAAGTACAAAACAGCGTTCAAGACTAGATATGGACTCTACAAATACCTGGTGATGCCATTTGGACTATGCAACTCCCCCAGCACCTTCCAGCGCATGATAAACACAGTACTGGGCAAATACCTCAACCAGTTCTGTGTGGCCTACCTTGACAACATCCTCATCTACAGCAAGACCCACAAAGAGCACCTGCTCTACCTAGACCTGATCTTGAACAAACTCTCTCAAGCCAATTTACACACAAAACTCAAGAAGTGTGAATTCTTCCAACCAGAAGTGGAATTCCTGGGCTACATAGTGAAAACCAGAGGGTTTGCAATAGCCCAGGATAAGGTGGACGCTGTGACCTCTTGGCCAACCCCCACGTGCCAGAAGGATGTCAGAAGTTTCCTGGGGCTAGCAAACTACTGCAGGGACTTCATAAAAAAATTTCCTCTATCACACTGCCAATGACCAGACTCTGCTTGGACAAGGTCCAATTTGCCTGGACTGATGATTGCACCTCAGCATTTGAGGCCCTGAAGCAGGCCTTTACTTCTGCCCCCGTCCTTGCCATGCCTGACCCATCCAAACCTTTTATGCTCAAAACTGACGCATTCAATTTTGCGGTGGGAAGGGTCCTTCTTCAGGAAGGAGGGGATGGTATGCTACATCTTGTAGCATATTACTCCAAGAAGATGCTGCCTGAGGAAGGAAATTGCCTGATCTATGACAAAGAAATGCTATCCATTATGAAGACCCTGAAACATTGGCGCAGGTATCTCTGTGGAGCTGAATTCCCAGTAAAGGTCCTGACAGACCACAAGAACTTAGTCTATTTCTTCCAACCACTCCAGATTAACCAACAACAAGTAAGATGGGCCTTGGAACTGGCCAACTACACCCTGACCATAGACTAAAAGCCAGGAAAGGTGAATTTAGTACCCAACGCCCTGAGTTAAAGAACTGACCTGGCACCCACCCACATAGAAACTTGCAATCACAACACTCAAGTCCTCTTGGACCCAGCTATCCTAGGAATTCACCTGGGATTGATGAAGATCAAAGCCAGCAAACCAGAAGTACTGAAGGCCCAATCACTCAACAAATTCACCAAAATCATGATTTCCAAACTTTCAAAATCCTTGGATAGCTCCCACTACCAAAAAGGCTACTCATTGAAGGGAACAACACTAATGCTCCACAACAGAATCTTTGTGTCAGAAGGAAGAATCAGGACCAAAATCTTGAGAGACTATCACAATTCAGAGATGACTGGACAGCCTGTGAGACTCAAAACCCTCCAGAGCATCAGAAGGAACTTTGCCTGGCCAAAAATGAACCAAGAAGTAAGCGCGTACTTGAAGGGATGTGAGACCTGTGGGCGGACCAAAACTCGCAGAAACAAACCTGAAGGACTCCTAAGACCCTTAATATACCCCATGGACCTTGGAGATCTGTCTCCATAGACTACATTGTGGAACTGCCACCATCTCTCTTGTACAATGCAATACTGGTCATTGTAGACCGCTTCACCAAGATGGCATACTTTGTACCAACCACCACCAATTGCACGGCAGCAGAAACAGCCCAACACTTCCACAACCGCATCCTTGCGCAACACAGAACGCCTGAGGAAATCATCACAGACAGAGGACCCCAATTCACATCAAACTACTAGACACAGGTGATGAAAGACTTGGGAATCAAGCGGTGTGTATCTACCTCCTACCACCCGCAGACTGACGGCCAAACCAAAAGAGTGAACCAGATCCTTGAACAATATCTTTGATGCTATGCCAACACTGATCAGGACAATTGGGCCAAAATGCTCCCCATGGCCCAGTTTGCCTACAACAGTAAGTACCATTCCTCCACAGGCATGTCCCCATTCAAAGCCAACTATGGGTTTGACCCCACCTGGGACCCCCAGATTGGCAAAAAGGAATCAACACCACTGGGCGCTCCTGGATTGAACAGATTCACGACACACAAAAAACATGCTTGACCAACCTGAACCGCGCAGTGCAAACCTAAAAAGCCTTTGCCTACCGCAAAAAAACACCAGGTCAACCCTTGCAAGTTAGGGATGAAGTATATCTGGACTCCCAGAACATTCCCCTACATGTGCCCTGTAGGAAGCTAGCTCACAGAAGAAGTGGTCCCCACAAGATCACCAAACCAGTTGGAGAAGTTGCCTACAAACTAGACCTACCCCTCCTGGAAGATTCATAATGTATTTCACCAATCCCTGTTGTTTAAAAAGGATGATAATTTGCTCCCCCACCAACGACTCAAGACAAACCCCCCACCCATCCAGATAGGCTGTGCCAAGAAATATGAAGTTGAATACATACATCCTGACAGGACCCACTACCAGAAACCTCAGTATTACGTCAAGTGAAAAGGATACCTGCTAGAAGAAAGTACTTGGGAACCTCTGAGCAACCTTACTAATGCCAAAGAAGCTGTCTAACTCTACCTGAACAAGAATAATTGGAAGGGAGGGCTCTCAGGGGAAGAAGAAGATGGTGTCAGGATTGACAATTTTCCCCTCTGGAAACCCAGGCCCGGGAGCAGGAATTGAACCCTGACCCTGGATCCCCCTGGGCCGCTGGGCCTGTGGACTGCAGGACCACCTGCCCGCATTTTTCTGGGATCAAGCCCCCACAAGCTGATACCAAAAATGATGACCCACACAGTGAAACAGGCCAAACCAAGGAAATTATTGCACCAAATGTAAGTCTAATCATAATGCCTAATGAAGGTACTGAAGCGGCAACTATTGGCTTCATGAACTTGAAGTCTACACCAGCAATCAATCAGGAGCCAACCCAGGAAAGAGGCACGGGCCTGCAACCCGGCCCCATGACCATGACGCTAAAGCAAGATAATCAGGTAGCCAAATTGAGATTCTTGACCAATGAAAGAACTCCCGGGCCCGGTGCTGTTTTGCTGCCTTTGAATCTGAGCACCCAATTCCCCCGGCCCTGCCTTTCTCAATGCCCTGATGAACCACCCATGGGAAATATTAAGTTTGGAGGTGGGGTGCTATATAGACCAAAGGACCCCGCGCTCCAAACTTATTGCCATTTTTGAATAAAGGTTATGTTACTTTGGCTTATACAGCTACTGCTGTATTTTGTATTTGCCATCTATCAATTCAGTTTGAGATCTCCTGGCCCTTTTGCCCCACTTCCTGCAGTTTTCTGTCCACTTGGTGCACCCTTTGGGCCTGTTCACTTCACTAATTACCCCTTGAATCATGAGTACAAGGAATATACACCAGAAAAGATAATTGAACTTGACCCTTTAGCCCGTATACAATCTGCTATTAGATACAACCGTCAAGGCCCGTGGATATTC
The DNA here is from genome assembly GCA_014839935.2 of Entomophthora muscae. Taxonomy (NCBI): domain Eukaryota; kingdom Fungi; phylum Entomophthoromycota; class Entomophthoromycetes; order Entomophthorales; family Entomophthoraceae; genus Entomophthora; species Entomophthora muscae. Next base: position 42,402 of record QTSX02006711.1, on the reverse strand, counting down.
TCCACACCAAAATTATTTAAGGGAAAATTCAACTATCTCCCTGCTTACAACCTGTCCATATGAAACTGCCTGTAACGCCCAAACCTATGCCTGCTTCTTTGCCTGACCTCCCAACTGACTATACCAGCAAGCTCTTTGGGATAGTGTACATAACCCTCACAGGGGTGATGGATACTGTCATACCGGCTGCTGAACCGTGGTCCTGGGTGGGGAAGTCTGCTTCCTACCTTTTAAAGTTAGCTCCTCTCTTGTGGTGGGCTCTGCCCGCAAAAACTCCAGCCCAAGTTTTCCCTGAAAACGGTGGGCCAGACGCCCAAGACTGGATCCCTGACAGAAACACTGGACCAACTACCTCCTCCCTGGGAGATCCAGTGTGCTGTACAACTGCAAGGTTCACTGCCCAAAGCACACCTGCTCTATTGCCTGACACCAAAAGAAGATGAGACCCTCTGCTAGCACCTTGTGTACATGCTCAATAAGGGCTTCATCTGCCCCTCTCTCTTGCCCTACAGTGCTGTCTTCTTTGTAGCTAAGAAGGACAGGTCCCTTTTCCTGATCACAGCCTAACGCGCCTTAAATGAGGTGGCTTTTAAAAACAAATACCCCCTGCCGTTGATTGACAACCTGTTTGACATGCTTGTAGATGTGAAAATCTTTAGAAAAATTGATCTCACTGTGGGGTACAACCAGGTTCACATTTCACCAGGGGATGAGGCAAAAACTGCCTTCTGCATACACTACAGGCTGTTTGACTGTCAGGTCATGAACTTTGGAATGACCAACACTCCTTCCACCTTTGCTATGTTGATGAACAAGACATTCAAGGAATTGATTGGTACATGTGTTGTTATGTACCTTGACAACATTATTGTCTTCAGTCAAGATCAAACCACACATCTCCAACACCTCTGTGCTGTCCTTAACACCCTTTGGAAAAACCAGCAAAGAGCTAAACCTTCCAAATGTGAATTCCTCAAGTTGGAGCATTGTTCCTTAGGCACATCATCTCTGCCCAAGGAATAAAACCTGGCCCTGCCAAAATTAAGGCAATCACTAGCATGTCACCTCCCTCTAATGTGAGCCAGGCGCGTACATTCTTAGGCATGGTTGCCTGCGTGCGCAAGTTCATCCCCAATTTTAGGGAACTAATTGCACCTCTCACTAAGCTCCTCAACACCAAACAGCGCTTCCATTGGACCCCTTTCAGAGATCAATCTTTCAAGACGTTGAAGCAGAGACTTACAACTGCACCTGTATTGCGGTTCACCAATCAAAACCACCAGTACAAACTTGAGACTGATGCCTCTGACAGAGCCATAGGGGGTGTGTTACGGGTGGAAGCTGACAAGGGTGTCTTCCTCCCCGTGGTATATGAGTCCAGGAAGCTTACTGACTCAGAGCAACGTTATCCCATTCATGATAAAGAATTAGCAGCAATCATACACTGTGTCAAGAAGTGGCGCTGTTACCTGGAAGGGGCTACTTTTCCACCCCTTGTCCTGACAGACCACAAGTCACTCCAGTACTTCAACACACAGTCCCACTTGACACGCTGCCAATCAGGCTAGGTTGAGCGCCTATCCCCTTATCAGTTGCGCATCAAGTACAAGCCTGGGAAGAAACTTGTCACAGCTGACGCCCTCTCCTGCCTCTATGTAGCATCCATCACTGGGGATGACAGCTTGGATCCAGATTATCCAATGTTGTACCTCTGTCCTGAAGCAACTTGTTACAAAGGCCTTAACTCAATAGCCATCTCCAAGATGAAGGACAACAAAAGTCAGCTCACCACCAATGCTGGCAACGTCTGCTGCCGAGCAGAGACAGGTGAGAAGACGCCTTAAATTCCAACCACACAACAAGGTGACAAAATACTGCATTATCACCAAACCCTGTGTCACATCAGAGGGTGCAACCTCTTCAAGATAATGAAACAAAAGGTTTGGTGGCCGTGCATGCGTCAAGGCATCTTGGATCTCCTTGAAACATGTGTGCTATGAAAAAAGAATATATCCAAACCTGCACCCCAAAGTCTGTCCTGCCCATCAAAGCCATGGAACCCTTCAAACAGTGGGCCCTTGACATTGTTAGACCCCTCCCTAAAGACAGACTGGGGAAGAAAATCATAACTGCCATTGGCTACTTCACTTGTTGGCCAGTGGCCTGGGCCACAACTAACCACACCGCCACCACCATCACCCGCTTCATTGGCAAGGAAATTGTGGCCTGCTTTGGGCCACCCAAACATCTCATCACAGATGGTGGGACTGAGCTTGTTGGAAATGTTGATAAGGAGCGCCTTTTGGGGGAAGCTTTTAAGATAGAATTAAGGAGAGAAGAAGTATATTTTATTGGATAATACTTTTGGCTTATATAGCTTATGCTGTGGCGGAGATTCTAGTTAGATTAAACCCAGGGGCTGGTCATGTGAGGGATGGGTTTGAGTTGCTGGATACCTGGAAAGTCATGTGATATTAGTTTGTTGCCATTTCTGGTATGTCAAATGGTATATTGGAAAGGCACTAAATTGGGCAATAACTGGATGTTGAGTAGGTTGGCGGTAGCCAGAATACTTGTACATCCAGATCCTTGACACCCCCCTTAGGGGGTTACTTGGGTACATCAGAAGGGGGCTTTGTCTTGAAAGATGCCGCCTGATGTTCCTGGAGTTGTTTACTAGTGGACACCAACTAGGTCAAGTGTTCTCCTTTGCTAGGGCGGAGGCAAGATCTGTGGTACTTCTTGGTAATGGGCTCTTTGGCGCCCTGGAACTTAACCAGGTAGGCGTTCCTGTCTGGTCAGTATTTGATGATTCCTCCTGGTTCTCTGTGTACTGAGTCTAGCTTCTTTCTGTTCCCAGCTAGGACTCAGACGGGGGAATTGATGGGGAGTGGGTCCTCTGTTGAGGTAACCTTTTGGGTTTTGAGCCTTTTTGTTTCTGCTAGTTTGGCTTTGAGGCGTATGTGTTGTAGAGCTGGTGTTTGCTCTACTGTGGGAGGTTTTCCTGGGGGAATCTTCACATACAGTTGGTTATTGTGGGTGACTATTTCTGGCTTGTACCTGTATGTTAGTTCAAACAGTGATTAGCCTGTCCCTTGATTGGTGCAAACCAGGGATACTAGTAATGCATGTTTCACATAGAGTGGCCATGTGTCTTTGGCTTTGCCATCCATTATTTTCTCAAGGGTTCTGATAAGGCTGTTGTTCAGGTGTTCAATCCTGTTGTTGGCCTGTGGACTGTAGGGCAAGGTTGTGGAGTGTTTGATGTTCTTTGTTTTTAGGTTGTTGTTTACTATGTGGCCTGTTAACTCTTTTGCTTCATCTGTTATGATGTAGTCTGGAGTGCTGTAGTCCGCTATTATTGCCTTGTTAACAAATTTGTTTATTGTTTCTGCATTGTGGTCCTTTTTTGCCCAGCAGATAAGCCAGTGTGTGGCAAAGTTAATGGCTACAATTAGGAAACGTTGATTTGTCTTGGTTTCTGGGAAGGGTCCCACTACGTCCAGTCCCCAAACCTTGAATGGTTTGGGGTCAGGTACTGGGTTAACTGTTGGCTGCAGAGCCTTGATACTGGCATATTTTTCACACACTGTGCACTTTTTTAGAACATTGATTATGTCTTGCTTCAGGTTGGACCACCATACTATCTCTTTTAATCTGAGATATAGTTGTTAGCCTTTGTGTGTCCTAGTAGACGGTGGTGTCTTAGTATAGTGTCAACTCTTTGTGAAAGTGGGATGTAGGGAATGTGCTTGTCATTGATGATTCAATATACCGTGCCATTTGATACATGGAAATATTTTCATTCCTTACTAGCATATCATGGGTTAGTTGGTGTGTGGAGGGATCTTTTCCTTTCGTCTTGTACTCAGTGTTGTATAGGTTGGGCCAGTCAGGAACCAGGTGGTCAGGGTGATCCCCTCTTGGCTGGCATAGCCTAGAGAGAGCATTGGCTATGACCAGCCCTGCCCCCTTTTTGTATTGGATGCCCAGGTTAAGCTGCTCAAGCAAGGACATTCATTTGGCTTGGCGCCTTGCAAGTGCGTTCTGAGTTTTGAAATAGATTAAGGATTTGTGGTCAGTTAGCACTTGGACGTTTAAGTGTCCTTTGAGATAACATCTACATTTCTTGCATGTGTGATATATTGCTAGCAATTCTTTATCATGTATTGGGTACCTTTGCTCAGTGTTTGTTAGTTTTCTGCTTTTATAACATACTGGCAGGAAATCTTGCTGCCCTGGCTGGCAGATGCATAGGACTGCGCCAATGGCAGTGTCACTAGCATCCAACTCAAGCTTGTAGCACCTGTTGTTATTAGGGTATTGCAAAATTGGTGCTTCAATCAAAGCTTGTTTCAATAGTTGGAAATTCTTGTTGTATTCTGGTGTCCAGATTAATTTCTTCTTGGCATTACCTTTGGTTAGATCATTGATTGGTGTGGTGAGCTTTCTGCAGTCTTTGATATATTTCCTTAGGTAAGCTACCATTCTGAGAAAGCATCTTACTTGTTTCACAGAGGTGGGGCGTTGCATATTATTTATGGCTTTTATTTTATCTGGGTCTTCTTTGATGCCACTGTTAGAGACAATGTGGCCCAAGAACAGGAGTTCCTTTTCCATAAATTGGCACTTAGTAGGCTTGGCGTAAAGTTTGTGTTTTGTGAGTTGATTGAGTGTCTTGCAGACATGCATGAGGTGTTCCTCTTTTGTTTTTGAAAATGTTATGATGTCGTCAAGGTAGCATAATGTGTTTGAGAGTCTGTTTAGCACCTGGTTCATCATGGTGACAAATGTTGCGGGGGCGTTTGTCATCCCAAAATTCATTACTTTAAATTCAAACAACCCAAATTGCATGCAGAACGCGGTCTTTGATATGTCTTTCTCTTTAAACTCAACTTGATTATAACCAGATGTGAGGTCAATTTTTGAGAAAAGTTTTTCTCCAGAGAGCCTTGCAAATAGGTCTTCTATTAGGGGAAGGGGGTATTTATTTTTTACTGTACTTGCGTTTAGTGCCCTGTAGTCAGTAACTAAGCAAAGAGATCCTTCTTTTTTCTTTACAAAGAAAACTGCTGCCCCCCACAGGGATTCAGACAGGCAAATGAATCCTTTGGCTATATTGTCCTCAATGTGGGTGTTGTGTTTGGCTCCAGGGGACAACATCCTGGAGGACACGGCGGGAAATCTTTATTAAGAAAGATTTGAGGTTTGAAGCTAGCCTTGGGTTAGCCTTCAGGGAAAAATTAAGGACATGTACCTTAATTTCTTGGAAAACAAGATGTAAAAGTCCTTTTGGCAGAAAGGACAGGAAAAGCTTGAAGATTATAAAAAGCCAACACAAATGTGAATAAACTTGTCTTTTTTAGGAGTAATAATTCTACTTTAAATAGTTGACAAGAGGCAGTAATCACTCAATAGGAAGACAGAGTGGCTGAGGGGGTCACACTGGGATGAGGTCATACCAGGATCAACCACAGACAGGTACAATAATCCGGAATAGGTGGATATTGAATCAGATCCATTTGCAGAAGGCAAGGAATTTCCAAACTTGAAGGCAAAACCAGTCAAATCTTTGCAACTATCAATATTCAAAGGGCAAATCAAAATAGCATTAATAGTGTGATTTACAACATCTCCCCCTTTAAGATTGGACGGAGGGAGTTGATACTTGCAAAGAAATTTGGAGTGGACGCAGGCAAAGGAACGGCCAGACAATAGTAGCTTTACAGTATACTCAAAGCCCTTCTTGAAGGTAACCTCACAGGGCCCAACCCAGAGGGAATCCAGCTTGTGGGCTCTACCACCTGTACAATTCTGGTAGTAGAGAACTAGATTGCCTACTTGGTATTTGGGGAGGGGGGCTCTAGCAGCATTAAATGGAGAGAGCTCCAAAGCCTTAACCTTATAAGCAGTGGAGTAGGTGGTTGCCTGGATGTCAATGATACAGTTGGTTAGGTCTTTCACGTGGGTCTCAGGATTTGCAGATGTATCAAACTCAATCAAAGGAGGTCCTAAGATTGAGGGGGTAGTGGTCTCTTGTCCATAAAGCATGGCAAAAGGGGATTGACCAGTCACCCAGTGTCTACTAAGGCAGTAGGCAAAGAGGGCAGCAGGGAGGAACATGTCCCAATTGGCAGCGTCAGAGAGCGTGAGTTTTCTTATGATGGATACCAGGGTGGAGTTTGCTCATTTGGCAGTCCCATTGGTGGAGGGATTATATGGCGCAGAAAACAACTGATGAGTCCCCATAGCTTTGACAATATAGGTGATGAGGTGAGCATTAAAATTGGTGCCATTGTCTGAGAGCAGGACTTGAGGGCAGCCATGTCAATAGAAGATGTCTTGCAGCAAGAAAGTAGCTGTGGTCTTAGCCGTTATATCTTTTGTTGCTCTGGCTTCAACCCATTTGCTAAAGTGGTCTATAGCAACCAAAATAAACCAACATCCCAACCTAGACTGGGGGAAGGGCCCAACAACATCAATACTCACTGTATGGAAGGCATGCTTTGGAGGGATGAGTTGGAACTGGTGTTGGGAGGGACAAGGACATTGGAGTTGACAGGAATGGCAGGAGGAAAGGACATCAGGGATCAAGAGATGCATGTTTTCCCAGTAGAAGTTTTTGCATAGCCAGTCATGAGTCTTGGCTATGCCTCCATGGCCAGTATCAATGTGAGCTTGAAGGATGATGGCTATCCTCATACTAGGGCAAACGTAGGGTAGGTAGGCATTGTTAACCTTTTTGAAGAGTTATCTATCACAAATTATAGTGTCCTTGGATAGGGTCTGTAGGGCCAAGCGGATGTCTTTGGGCTCAGTGGTCCATGAGTCAGGATATCCTATTAGCTCATATAGTCAATCAGCATCAGCGGGATGGATAGCCAGGATTGGCATCCTTGACAGGCCATCAGTGTTCTGATGTTGGGCCCCAGGACAGTGTACCACAGTGAAATCATACCCTTGCAGACGTAGAACCCAACGCGCTAGCCAACCTTCAGGTTCCTTTAGCTGTTGTAACCACTTGAGGGAGGAGTGATTGGTGACTACCGTGAAGTGGGTTCCATAGATGTAATGCCAAAACTGTTTCACTGCATGCAGCACTGCCAAACATTCTTTCTTGGTGACACTGTAGTTCTTTTTGTGCTTATTAAGGACCCTTGATGAGTAGGCTACAGGTTGATCTACACCTTCATTGTTGAGTTGGGCAAGGATAGCACCCACAGCTACTCCACTAGCATCAGTATACAAGATGAACTCTTTATCATAATTAGGATAGACTAAGATAGGACCCTCCTTGAGCTTGGCCTTCAGCACTTCAAATGCTTGTTGTTGGCCGTCAGTCCATTCAAAGGGGACGTTGCAAAGCAATTGGACAAGGGGTTTGCTCAGTTCAGAAAAGTCAGGGATGAATTGTTGGTAGTAACCCATTATACCAAGGAATAATTGTACTGTAAATTCAGAACCTAAACATAAAAATGCGGGATTGTCAAATCCTTGGTCCAAATTTTGAATCACTTTTGCAGGCAACTCAGCTGAGTGAAAAATAAAATATTTAATAAAATCAACCATTTAATTTGACTTTTTTGGTTTATTTAAATTGGCAAATTTTGAATCTCTTGAGCAGATAACTCAACTAACAAAAGACAAAACTCAGCAAAAAAATGCAGGATACATGAATCAGAAATGCAGGATTCTAATGTACAATCTGAGATTTTCTGTAGTTCAAACAAATAATAGACATCATGGAAAACTTAACAAATCTGAAATTGGGGGATTGTCAAATCCAAGAACCAAATTTCAAATAAAAAATGAGGTGAATTTAAAATAAATATAATTTATAGGCATCTCAAAAAGGATGACAAAGGATCTAGAGTGTATTTGTGCTAATTCTTTTAGGAATCATAGGCATTCTCAAAAATCACCCTATTACATTTTAGGACGGCTAAAATTTAGATGCTTGATTACAGTAGATTTCAGAAAATATTAATAATAAAATAGAATTATATATTACAATATGTTTTTACCATGTTGCCTTTTCCTTGGTGTGTTGATAGTTCATTTGCTGTTGATAAGGTGTTTGCATTTAATTGGATGGTTTCACCTCCAGTTGCCTTGGCAATAGGAAATCAAGCCGCCTCCACGAGACCAACTGTGGCTGCAGAGGCGGCTTGATTTCCTATTGCCAAGGCAACTGGAGGTGAAACCATCCAATTAAATTCAAACACCTTATCAACAGCAAATGAACTATCAACACACCAAGGAAAAGGCAACATGTTAAAAACAGATTGTAATATATAATTCAATTTTATTATTAGTATTTTCTGAAATCTACTGTAATCAAGTATCCTTAATAGTAGTACATGAATACATAGTGCAGTAAACTGATGGTTTATCTTTTCCTCTCCTTTCTTCCTTGAAAAGAAGTTTTTTGGCTCCTGGCGTAGCCAGGAGCCAAAAAACTTTTAAAAAATTTCTGTGTCATCAGGAGAGTAGCTCATAAATAATTATATGGGTTTATGGTTGCTATATTAGTGATTTAGAGTGCAGAATATTGCATCATTTCCAGTTTAGACAATTTTACATTTCACTTAATTTCATGTCTAAACATGGTTGTTGAGATTGTATTTTCTATTTGATTTTATCCAGAGTGGAGCTTCTTGATTTGGGCTGGTGTTTCCTAGCATGCTTAGTGTGCATTAAATTTGGATTCCAGTTCCCGCAATTAATATCTGGGTTTACTAGTGGCATTCAAAAGTGATTTGAAATTTGGTTCTTGGATTTGACAATCCTGCAATTTCAAGAAACATAGTAAACTTAATGAAAATGGTTGATAGATTTGAATGCTTCAAATCTGATTCCAGTTAATTCATTTTGTCCATTGAAAATATGCTGTTTGACTTGAACTTTGCAAAGTGTCTATGAGTTCCCGCATTTTTAAATATCCAAATAAATACTCAAAAAATCAATTTAATTAAAAAAAGGCCATCCTTCAAAAGTGATTCAAAATTTGGACCAAGGATTTGACAATCCTGCATTTTCACGTTCAGGTTCTGAATTTACAGTACCTCTCAAATATTTGTGGGAGGTAGCATCTTGTCAATGGCTTCCACCTTGTTATTCATGGGGCAGATTCCAATCTGAGTGACTTAATGTCCTAAGAACTTGAGCTGCTCTTTAAAGAAGGAGAACTTGGAGGGTTTGGGTTTCAGGACAGCCTCACAAATCTTGATGAAGACAGCCTTGAGATGCTCCAAGTGGTCAGTAAAGGTAGTGCTGAATATGGTGATATCATCAAGATACATGAAGACACAAGAGAGTTTTAGGTCTTGTAAGATGGAGTCCATAGCCTGTTGAAATGTGGCAGGGGCATTACATAATCCCTGGGGCATACAAGTGGGTTCAAAGAGGCCCTCCAAAGTAATAAGCGCAGCCTTTTCTTGATCTTCAGGTTGTCAAAACCGCAGGCTCAACCTGCCAACAAGGTTCCACCAAGCGGTTTTGTGACCTGCAATTCAATTACCCAGTCATCCAAAGCCAGACTAGGAAGTCAACTTGAATTACCAAATCTATCAACATGAACAGATGATGATCCTTCACAGTGGATATATCAATTTGGCATTTGACTCATTATCAGGATCAAGCCACCCCCTCTTCCATCCAGCTGTGTGATCACCAATCATGCCTACTATCCATTGACTCACAATAACTATATAGTCACTATCTTGCAATAAAGATTATTATCCATCTTTTAAATATTTTTCCCCGTGTAACTCTGCTAAAACAGCACAGTTACAACAAGGTGATAAGTCAACCTGCCAGTACCCCAAAGCTAGATCCATGGCAGAGAAAAACTTGGAACCACCCAGTTGTCTGAGAGCATTGTCAATTCTGGACAAGGGGTACAAATCTTTCTTAGTGAGACAGTTCAGGCGGCAATAGTCCATTACAATATGATGTCCCCCATCTTTCTTCTTGAGGATCATTAACAGGGAAGCCCAAGGACTTTGGGAAGGGGCCAGTAACCCTGCGTCCAGAAGTTACTTGAGTTCTTTAGACACTTGAGCATCTTCTACCCTACTACAGCGGTATGGTTTAGCACAAAAGGGGGTGCATCCCCAGTGAAAATCTGATGGATGACTCCCTTAGCTTGGCCATAGTCCGTAGGTCCAGAGGCAAAGATGTCACTGAACTGATCTAGCAGATCCAAAATGTCTTTTTGTTGAACAGGAGACAGTTGGGGGAAATCAGCAGCAGTGAACAAGGAGAGAACTTGAGGATCATCTTCAGGTAGGTTGAAATCACTGAAAGTTCTGAAGGGGTAGAGGGAAGATACTTGTTCTGCTCCAAGTACACAACCATGACCCACAACCTGGCCTCTGGTTACTTTCATGGGCAGGGCTGTCAGGTTAGCAAGCAGTAATTGTACGGGCTCTTTGTGGGTTTGGTCTAAAATCCCAGGACACAGGCAAGGCTTGGCACAACTTAAAGATTCAGGTGAGTAAAGCTCCAAGAAGGACTTTTCAGGTAGCTCATAGGAAATCTGGGAGTCAATCATCACTTGAGAGCCCAGGGGGATGGTGATAGCAGCTGGCGCTAGCAGGGGCACCCCTTCTTCTGCAGGGCAGGAAGGAGGAGGGGTATGCATATTGGAGGAGTGAGTCCTATACTTGAGTGAGAAGATACCCGTAGGGTACTCAAGCACGCAAGTTTTAAGACGTTTGCCTGGAAGGCGCGGAGGTTCCTCAAAAATCAAAGGAACCTCATATCCCAAGAGCAAAAGGTGTCCATCTCGTAAGTTTAAAATTCCATTATATTCTTGAAGGAATTGAGTACCAACCAAGAGGTCATAGCTTTTGTTCTCTAGGACCACAGCGGGGGAAGCAATAAGGAGTTTTCTAAACCTCATGGGTAGAGTGGAGTAGGCACCAATGGCTCAAGTTTGGGCCATGCCAGCTGTGCCATACAACTGTGTGTAGTTGAGGTCAGGGGGCAACTTAAGTTTATTCATTAGCTTGGAGGATACCACATTGACAGGGGAACCTGTGTCCAAGATGGCCTTGATTTTGACCTTTTGGATTGATACTTCCACACGGGTTGTATATTTCCCAAAGGGAGGCAAGACTGCCAACACATCTTGTGCAGCCTCTTTCTCCTTTTCCCATTTGGCCAGCATACACTGTAACACAGGGATTTCCTTATACACAGTCTGTAGTGGAAGAGATACAGTTACGTTGTGGAAAAGAGCTTTGGCTAACTCAGCTGCTTCCTCAGAAGAGTCAACCAAGACAGGAGTCTGGTGGGCTTGAGCTAGGTAAGGGCAAGCCATCATGGACTTAGCTTCACTTGTAGTTATCTGGGAAGTGGTGGTAGTCTTCCCAGAGCAAAGCTTGTAGGGTACAGGGATAGTTTCCAGAACAGCCAGGACGGAATAGCCATAATTATCAGAGTCTTCACTATCAGAATCTTCAGGCTCTGAATCACTGGAGAGGTTGTGAAATAGATGAAGGATAGTTGGGCCAGAGGAAGAGGGAGCTTCCTCATCAGACGGAGGATCAGGGGAAGACGGGGGAGATTGGTCAGCAGAGAGCGTCTCTGTTTCTAAGCTGACCTCTCTTTTCCCGCCTGTTCCTTGGGATTGCAACCTTCCACTTGGGGATTAGTGCAAGTGCGCAAGTGGTGTCCAATCTAGCCACAGTTATGACAGCCTTGTCTCTTAGCCTGTCCACTAGTACCCAGAGTCATAATGTGCAGCGTACAAGAGGTGGTCCCAGCATTATTGGCTTTATTCTCACAAACCATTGTACCTCCATGTGTCAAATGCATGTCTTGTAAGAGTGTCTTAATACTCTTCACGGAAGTGAGTGAAGCCTTGTGTGCCTTAAAGTGTAGACATAGAAGCTGGCTCACCTTCAAAGCGTTTGAACAAGCTGTATAGGCTTCCTGAGGAGTTAACTGTTGACTAGTAATTAACTGCTGGCCTTCAATGTAGAAGCAATCTGCAAACTCAGCCAGGGTTTCCTTGGGTTTGAAAGCAATATGCATAAATGCATCTTTCTTGACTTCCAAGCTGAGGTCTCCTCCAAACTCTTCAATAAAGAGGCGCTTCATATCCTCCCAGGTGACAATAGAAGAGAGCCCAGGGACCACAACTTCCTGGCAAGTGGGATGAAGGCAGGTAAGGATGTGTTCCTTCTTGAACTTGTCAGTAGCCCTACGCATTGCAGTTTTGTAAATGGTCAGAAAAGCAGCAATGGTAGAGGTTTTGGAATCAAATATCTGCTTGAAGGTTGGCTTATAATTTGGGTCAATGGACAAGGACAAGGACTGGCTGTTTTCACTAGGATTGAGGACGTTAATGTGTGAGTTGCCCTCAAACTTGGATTCAGAAGCAGGTTGTCTAGCCCAGAGAAGTCAAAGGCTTTCCTCTAAAGTGTCCAGGGTAGAGCTATTTTCCCACTAATGTCTCAGGCAGTTGTGGCAGCAGTCCCAAATTCATCAATCTTGATTTCTTGTACTGACAAGGTGCCAGCAATCCCATTGACACGAGTAGCCAGGGAGGTGGTCTGAGCAACCAAGGAGGCAACTTGTCCATTTAGAGTCTCTGTAAAGCAGGAGAGGTTTTGGACCTCTCTTTCCAACGTGTCCTGCCTATCAGCTACATCATTTTTCACTTTGGCAAGTTGATCTAGAGCGCGCGCACAGTAGACCTGGGGTTGACTTTCTAGACCAGGGCAATAACCATGATTGTCATGAGCGGGAGTATTAACAACTTCACCTTCTTCTTCTTCATCATCTTCAGATTCAGATAACAAATCTTCAGAATTAGAGAGGCGCTGTCTTAAGTACTTGATTTCACCTTGTAAGGTAGCCACCTGATCAGTGAGGGAGGCAATACAAGGATCAGGCATAGGTTTGACTGGAGGGGGAGGCTTCACAGAAGCTTGGCGTCAAGTGGTAGCCTTGAGCTTGGCAATAACCTCCCATACTTTGGTTTCAAAATCAGAAGGGGTCCTGACAGGAGGAGCAGGAGGAGTCACCTCAATAGAGGCCACCTGGTCATCCACATAATTTTGCTCTTGGTATAGAGTGTCACCTAGTGCAGCCTTATCTAGACCATATTGATACTGTAGGTGGTGGCCCCAAGTATTGGCATGAGCTCCTATCAATTTGAGTTGTGAGTTGACATGCTCCCTGAATTGATTGAGTTCACTAACCAGAGTCTCAAAATCCTGCTGATGGTTAAGCAGAAAAGCCCCTATTTGCTCACGCCAGACTGCCTGATGTTTATCCAATTTGCATAGTTGATCCTTTATGTACCCAGGGAGCAAGGAACAAAGGGAGTTCAGGGAGGTGGAGAATACTTCTGTGACGCCAACAAGTCGCGCTGCTTGTCAGAAATACAAGCAAAGAGACTGTGTGACCATTCTTGGTAGGCCATATTTTGAGCGTGGTTATTTGAGATGGCAGAGGCTACAGCATCTAGCAGTTGATTCTAGGATCCCAAGGCAAGTTGGTGGTGAACTAGGGCAGGTTGGATGAACTGGTTAACCAACACGCCAATAGTATCCATGGATTCCATCAACGCGGGGGGGAGACCAAAGTCCAAAAGGAAGGAGTACAGGTCTTCAGAGGCGTACCCGGGACAGAGGCCAGGGATAGAGTGCATGGCTACTGTGCCAGAATGAAGAAGGGAGCAGGCGGCAGCACAAGCTTGCTCATAGTTGAGAGAGAAAGCAGGAAGGGGGGGCCCACAAGGGCCCGGGAGACAGAACTAATACCATAGGATTTGCAGGAGCATTAGTAATGTCTTCTCCTAGAGGGGGGCTAGAAACTTTAGGTTGATCTGGTACTTTGGCAACAAAGGGAGAGGGACCAGAGAATGTGCGTGGGAACATGGTAACCAAGGGGCTTGCAGCCCCTGTAGTGAGCATCATTTTGTTGTGTTTGGCTCCAGGGGACGACATCCTGGAGGACACGGCAGGAAATCTTTATTACAAAAGATTTGAGGTTCAAAGCTAGCCTTGGGTTAGCCTTCAGGGCAAAATTAAGGGCACATACCTTAATTTCTTGGAAAACAAGATGTAAAAGTCCTTTTGGTAGAAAGGACAGGAAAAGCTTGAAGATTATAAAAGCCAACACAAATGTGGATAAACTTGTCTTTATTAGGAGTAATGATTCTACTTTAAATAGTTGACAAGAGGCGGTGCTCACTTAATAGGAAGACAGAGTGGCTGAGGGGGTCACGCTGGGATTAGGTTATACCAGGATCAACCACAGACAGGTACAATAATTCAGAATGGGTGGATATTGAACCAGATCCATTTGCAGAAGGCAAGAAATTTCCAAACTCAAAGGCAAAACCAGTCAAATCTTTGCAACTATCAATATTCAAAGGGCAAATCAAAATAGCATTAATAGCGCAATTTACAACACCTTTAATTGATTGGCTGCTTGGAGAGGCACGTAGGGATGAATGAATCAGTGTGGCCATAAAACTTAGCCACCCTCTCTGCTATAAGAGTGTGGATCCCGGGCTGCAGCAAATCAAAGAGGTCCTTGGTCCCAGTTGGCGTCCCCCTGCTTGACAACTTGCTTTAGCCACCCAAAGACCTCCTTCAATTGGTTTTAGGAATGGGTAATATGGGATAGGAATAAGAGGTGCAAATTTGATCTGGCCAATTGTTGGGGGCCAACTGTGATGCTGGTGTCAATTGTTGGAAATTCCTCAATAATATCTGCCACCTTATGGAGACCAATGTTATTAAGCAAAATTACATTGGTGAAGCCCAGGCTTGTGCGCCTAAAGTGCCCCTGGACCAACCAGATAAAATATAAGAAGGTATGGCTGTTGTGAGAACCCAATATTACTCAATAAAGCTCAATCCCCTTTGGACCAAGGAGAGCTACCATTAAATATGCTATGGCGCAGACTGCAGCACGCCAAGCTACCCTGTCATTTGAGCCTTTGGGTATGTTGCAAGACAAAGTCAAATTTTAAAGGACAACAGAAATTATGTAGCTTTGGCATGACATCACTATAGTACAAAGCAAGGCGTATGCACATACAAGTGTGCTTATACTGATGTCACAATGTAAATCATTCCAGTTCATGCTTCCTTTTTGCTCATACCCGGAGCAAATTAATGATACAGGCTCTGTTAATACTTTAGGATGCATGTTACTGCATATTGTAGATTAAACTGCGTCAAAACATGCATGAAGCTAAAAATATAGCTGCACATCCAGGCCAATAAGGAAGGTGCTTTCTACCTGTACCTAAAGAACTTTTCAGTGAATATACATACCTGTGCTTGCACTGTCAGCCTAATTCTCATGATTCTGCATCCAAAGCACTTGTGATGCCTGTACAACAATTCTCACCTTGCTTCCTCTCATTTATATAGCTCTTCCCTTATCCAACTGTTGTAACTGTGCTGTTTTAGCATAGTTACAAGGGGAAAATATTTAGAAACTAGATAATAATCTTTATTGGGAGATATGGATTATATAGCTATTGTGAATCAAGGATAACAGGAATATGATTGTGTTGATCAACGGTTGGATGGTGAAGGGGGTGGCTTGATCCTTGTAATGAGTCAAGCGCTAAAACAAGTCACCCACCAAGAGTGATCAGCTTTTGTTCATGTTGTTGTATTTGGTAATTTGAGTTGTCTTCCTAACTTGGCTGCAAGTGGATGGTTAATTGGATTGCAGGTTGCAAACCTGCTTACTCAGAGCCTTACTGGTGGGTTGAGCCTGCTGTTTTGACACAACAATAAAGACACACAGATTTATATTACTTGATTATCAGATACCTTATTTGTTACCTCCAGAGAGAAGGTAAAGACTTAATGCTCTTTATCAGTAACTAATTGTGTATTAGGTCTTCAACATACTCTAGTGTTTAAGCAAGCCTGATATACTCCAAAGAAATGTCCTGTTGAATCAACCACAAGGACTCAAAGACCCAATCACACAACAGGGGACATAGTCATATGTGTTCTGCATAGACAATGTGAATGCTGATTTTTCAATTTAATACAATTTGACAGTCCCCTTGGCTTTGAGGGCAGTGTACACCTCTGCATATTTTTTCTTGGTCTTGATATTGGAAGGGCTGTTTTGGTTATATGAAGATACCCTGAGTTTTCCACAAAAATTGCAGATCCTTTGCCAGATTATAACAAAAGAAAATGGAAGCCTCAATCCTAAAAGTGGACTTGACCATTGCCTGTATATTTACCAGTTCAAGATGACAGTCTTTGGTTATCCACTGGCAGATTGCCCATTTGTGCTCCTTGGTGAGCATAGTGGAAACACGCAAGGATTTCTCTGCGGCAAGAACTCAGTCAGTATTGATATACATTTTGAAGGGTTTACTGGTGTATTTGGGATACACCCCAACAAGAGCTGTGGCTGCCTTGTAGTCACCAGATTCCCGCGCAAGCCTGAGCAGGATGGTGTGCTTGATATTGATAGGAGCAACTTTTGGGGAAGCTTTTAATATGAAATTAAGAAGAAGAAAAGTATATCTTATTGGATAATACTTTAGACTTATATAAATTTTGCTGTGGCAGGGATTTAGTTAGATCAAACATAGGGGTTAGTCATGTGCAGGATGGGTTCAAGTTGCTGGACACTTGGACAGTCATGTGATATTGCTTTGTTGCCATTTCCGGCATGTCAAACTATATATTTAAAAGGCACTGTTGAAACTGCAGGCTCAACCTGCCAGCAAGGTTTCAACCAAGTGGGTTCATGGTCCGCAATCCAATTATCTGGTCACTTGAAGCCAGACTAGGAAGTCAACTCAAATTACCAAATCCAACAACATGAACAGATGATGACCCTTTACGGTGGATACCTTGTTTTGGCGCTTGACTTGTTATCAGGATCAAGCCACCCCTTCTTCCATCCAACTGTGTGATCAACAATCCTGTTCCTACTATCCATTGATTCACTATGACTATATATTCACTATCTCTCAATAAAGGATATTATCTAGTTCTAAATATTTTTCCCCTTGTAACTCTGCTAAAACAGCACAGTTACAACAGCACCAAATCAGGCAATGACTGGATGTTAAATGGGTTGGCAGTAGCCAGAAAACTTGTATATCCAGCTCCTCAACAATATCAGGAATGCACTTCTGGGTGGCCTTGGTGGTTTCAGATGAACTGGGATCCTGCTCTGGGACAGGCACTCAAGGCATGTTCACCTTGGTATAGAACGCAGCAACCTTCTTGAGCACCTGCTGCCCATCTGCAGTTTGGAAGTAATTGGGCTCCTTGATGTCTTATTGATTGCCGTCACTGATGTAGGGGTTATAGCTAGTGTTGAGCACAGGCTTCACCTTCTCCATGATGACTACTGGGACTGCTTCCTGGCAGTACACAGGGTCAAATACAAAAGAAATAAGTTCAATATTCTTGTTTATAACTGTTTTGGTTGTGGTAAACTTGGTGGGCTTCCAGGTCAGCTTGGGGACCCAAGGGTTGATGCTCTGCACCCTTGCATGTTGTGCTCCTTGAACTAGTTGTGTCAGTGCAACCTCACTATTGAACTCTCATCTCCTGTCTCCTTCCTGAGTAGGCACTTGTGTTGCACTGACTCAATTTTTTGACCCACGGGGCAACCACAACTGCAGTACACAACAGGAGCATTGTTACTCTGTTGTTGTGTTCCTTCCAATTTAAAAATTTAATAAAATGCTAAATAAATTCCAATTAAGTTACTCCCCAATTTTAATTTTTACTTTTATCCAAATATAGATATTTAATTAGATTTTTCCCACCCAATGTCCCAATTATATATTTTTATTTCTTAATTAGCTGTTTTTGGGTTACAACACCCATTTTAGAATACCCAAAATAATTTCCACCCTTTTTCCCAGATTTTAGACCAAATAGAAACACTCAACACAATATTTTTAAAATTTGTGTTTCAGATTGTGTGCCGTATTTTAGATACCTTGGTATCATTTTTGATTAAAATTCATTGAACACAACAATTGAGTGGTTTTGTTTACATGTTGAGTTGCTATTGTGTTGTGTTTTTGGTTTTAGTTGACTCACTGTGCTTGGGTGTATTTTGTCACCAATTAATATAGTAAACATATGTACACCAAAAGTCAGCTCACACCATTTTGTTTGTATATCCATGTATTTTGGATTGCATTTTGAATGGTTTTGTTTTGCGCGTGAGTCCTTCTTTGCTGTGTTGACCCATTTTGTCCATTAACGCCAAAAATCCCTGTTACAGTAGTTTTAAAAGCTATGACAACAAGCAAAATGAGCTCAGATTTAAACAAAATCCAACTAGCAGGTTAAAATATATACTCCATTAACAGGGATTTTTGGTGTTAATAGGCAAAATGGGTCAACACAGCAAAGAAGGACTCACGCGCAAAACAAAACCATTCAAAATGCAATCCAAAATACATGGATTCACAAACAAAATGGTGTGAGTTGGCTTTTGGTGTACATATATTTACTATGTGAATTGGTGACAAAATACACCCACACATGATGCGTCAAAACTCAATCCAAAAACAAAACACAATAGCAACTCACAATTTAAACAAAATCACTCACACAGTTTGTGCAATGGATTGTAATCAAGAATGATACCAAGGCATCTAAAATAAGACACAAGATCTGAAACATAAATTTTAATAATATTGTGTTGAGTGTTTCTATTTGGTCTAAAATCTGGGAAAAAGGGTGGAAATTATTTTGGGTATTCTAAAATGGGTGTTGTAACCCAAAAACAACTAATTAAGAAATAAAAATATATAATTGGGACATTGGGTGGGAAAAAATCTAATTAAATATCCATATTCAGATAAAAGCAAAAATTAAAATTAGGGAGTAACTTAATTAAAATTTATTTAGTATTTTATTAAATTTTAAAATGGAAGGAACACAACACCAGAGTACCAATGCACCTGTTGTGCGCTGCAGTTGCAGTTGCCCCCGCGGGTCAAAGAATAGACTCAGTACAACACAAGTGCCTACTCAGGAGGGAGGCGGAAGAGGAGAGTTCCATAGTGACGCTGCACTGACACAGCCAGTTCAAGGAGCACAAGCTGCTAGGGTGCGGAGCATAAACCCTTGGGTCCCAAAGCTGACCTGGAAGCCAACCAAGGTCACCACTACCAAAATGGTTAGAAACAAGGAGGTAGAACTTACTTTGTATGTGTTTGATGCTGTGTACTGGCAAGAGTTGGTCCCGTCAGCCATGCTGGAGAAGGTGAAGCCTGTACTTGATACTAGCTATGAGCCATACATCAGCAATGGCAATCAGGAGGACAACAAGGAGCCCAAGTTCTTTCAAACTGATGAGGGACAACTGGTGCGCAAGAAAGTTGCAGCCTTCTACAACAAGGTGCATATGCCCTGTGCCTTGCCCAATGCCAAACAGTCAATCCCCACCGCTAAAAAGCCCGCTCAGAAGCACATCCCTGACATCAAACGCATCATCCTGCTTAATCTAATGCATGAATCAGGCAATTACAAGGCGGCCGCAGCCATTGTTGGGGTGGATCCCAAGTACGCCTCAAAGACCTTCAACAAGTTCCTCAACACAGGTTGAGTCCTTGCCGCAGAAAAATCCTTGTGAGTGTTGACCATGCTCACAAAGGAGCACAAATGGGCAATCCGCCAGTGGATCACCCGGGACTGCCATCTTGAACTGGCAAATATACAGGCCATGGTCAAGTCTGCTTTTGGGGTTGAGGCTTCAATTTCCTTTTACTACCATCTGGTCAAGGGAATGTGATTTTCCTGGAAAAAACTGGGGTATCCCCATACAATTGGAACAGCCCAGCCAATATTGAGACCTGGAGAAAATACGCGGAGGCGTACACTGCCCTAAAAGCCAAGGGGACAGTCAAATTTTACTATATTGAAAAATCAGCATTTGCCTCGTCAATGCGCAATGAGTATGGGTATGTCCCCAGAGGCTCCATGACAGGATGGCTTGGCATGCTGCAGTCCGCGCCACAGCCTATTTGATGGTGGCTCTCCTCGGTCAAAAGGGGGTTGAGCTCTACCAAATGATATTGGGATCTCACAATAGCCAGACATTCCTATCACTCCTCTGATTGGTCCAGGAGCACCTGAGGCGCACAAGCCTGGGCTTCACCAACATAATTGTGCTGGACAATGTTGGTATCCACAAGGTGGCAGATATTCTTGAGGAATTCAATGATTGACACCAGCGCTGCAGTGGGCCCCCAGCAATTGGCCACGGCAAATTTGCACCTTCTCTTCCTCTCTGTCTATTTGCCCTTCCTAAATCCCATTGAGGAAGTCTTTGGGTGGCTCAAGCAAGTTGTCAAGCAAGGAACCCCAACTGGGACAGAGGACCTTTTTGATTTTCTGCAGGCAGGGATCCATACCCTCCCAGCTGAGACTGTGGCCAAATTCTATGGCCACGCTGATTTGTTTATCCCTGCGTGCCTTGCAAATCAGCCAATCAATTAAAGGCTTAGCTTATCCCACTTTTTTATATATCCTCTAATTTACTAATCAAGATTCATTAACTAACATTTTATATTTAGGTGTTTCCAAGCCCGCAATCACATTCAGCAGCACCATCAATGAAGGTTAGTAATTTATTTATAATCATTTTTATTATTGCATCCAAGGGTATCCCAAACTCTTGATAATGGATTACGCAAACACATCAATATCATTTTTGGCAAATAAATATAAAAAGCAAACTAAAAAAATAAATGTAAATCATACAAATTAGAAGTAGATTTTATTGACATATATTATATGCTTTTATTAAAACCTTCCCTGGAATTTATTTTGTAAGTAATGTTTGCTAAAATATTATTTTATAAAATTATTAATTATAATAAAAATAATCTAAAGGGTAAATATATTTATTGGAATAGAGGATATATTAGGAGTGCCTATAATGGGTTTGGCGGTATGTACCCACCCTGCAATGGAGGTGGCGCACAACCTCCACCGCCACACTGTGGACAGTGGATACACCCTGGTTAAAATACTCCCGCCTGCTGGTGAAAGGAAGAATGGTTAGGTGGGAGTGAAGCAGCAGCTTCTCAGGCAGGGCTTTAAACCCGTAGATTCCAGCCAGGACCAGGGCGTCCTGGATAACGTGATCCACTGAGTCATATCTGGGGGGACCTTCTTCTTGTCAAGTGCAAGCCGGGCCTTGTTGATTCCAAGAAGGACCCCGTCTAGATCCTCAACCAATGTGCCCATCCCAAAGTAAAAGAGGAACCCCAGGTAAACAACGAGGTGAAGCCTTTGCCCATCAAAGGCTTCCGTAAACTTGCATAATTTATTGTATACTGCACTTATTTTTTTCTCATGTTTAGTTTTGCCAAAGGTAAGATCCATAGCTTCTGGGACCTCAGTCTTGTTGGCACTCCAGGCCAGCCCAAAGTCCGCCAGGAGGATTTTGGTCTTCTTCACGGCTGTTGCATCCGCAACAGCCAGTTTTTCTACCGCGCGCCTGAAGTTCTCCAGCAAGTAGGACAGGGTATGCTCCACTGGGAAGCAGAAGCAAGCAGCCGCATGAGCCTGGCCCATCTCCAGTATATTCTTGAATGGGAGCGTTGCCAGGACGTCCCAAACAAGCTCAATGGAGTTTACACAGTAAACTCCACTGAGGTTAACCGGGTCCAGGCGGACCAGTTAAGCATTCTTGTAGGCAGTAACTGCCCACTCAGATGCCCCCTCTTCATGCGTCAGCCCAGCCAATGCCTCCCTGGACATTGGGAATGCACTGTGAATCCTATCTTCAAGCTCCTGCAATACAGGGGGGACAGGAAAAGCTGCTTAGCCACGTGAGTGGCAAAATTTGAGTAGAAGGTGGGGGGGGACAAAAGGAACCAGGACCCGGTGGAGTTTGCCATCAACATCTTTTAAAAAAAAGGTAAGTATTTATGAATTTTTATTAAATTTATTTTCTTAGGTTACCTTCTTGAGTTTCTTCTTTGCCGGCGGCTTTGGCGGGCTTTGCCATCCTTGGCGCAAGCAGTTGTGTGGGCATCTCAGTGTCTTCCTTGCGGGCCCTCTTGGCGGGTTTGAGATGTGCATATATCTCAGGGTCGTCCGTCCAGACAGACGGCGCAGAGAGGGCAAAGGACTTGAATTGCAAGCCTTCAACCACTGTCTTCTGAATGTTGAGTAGGCGCTCTATTGTCTTCTCAGGGGTGTCCGGTATTTTGGTCATGAGTGACTTGGCAGACACCTTTTTGATTTTGTCCCCTTCAAGGACGGCAGACTTCACTTTTTCCTTGACCTTGCGGTCAATTTCTTTGATTTTGGCAATTGCCAAGTCAAGGTCTTTTAGAAGTTTTTCCAATTTGCTCATTGATTTTTTACTAACCTTTTCATATGTTTTCATAGGTATTGCCCCAATAAATTCTGTATTATTTTGATACAATTGCCTCTTTGTTTGTTCCTTTTTGTTTCCCCATTTACTACATTATCCCATCTTTTTACCCATTTTGTATATGTTTTACACACATCTCAATATGTGTTGTTTGCTTTGTGTGGCATTGTTCCCTTGGTTACCATATTACCTTTGGCGCTTGACACAGCCCCTTGTGAAAATATTAACAGCAACTTGGTGATCAACTGAATTTGAATTAGAAAATTATAGTGTTAATTGTATTTAGATAAAGTTGTTACTGATCCAAATTCAAAACCTTAATGATAAACTTTAAGCCAATCAGGAGCCAAGTGATAAAGTGATTGTTGTGACATAAAGGGTCATTCAATAATTCTTTGATGCATGTGCGCTAATTAATATGATTGGCTGGATGTTTTGCCATTGTACGCCATTGCCGCTGTGGCAAGTTGTTGATGGACTAGTGCCCAATCAGCGGCTGAGTTAACACTAGTCCATCAACAACTTGCCACAGCGGCAATGGCGTACAATGGCAAAACATCCAGCCAATCATATTAATTAGCGCACATGCATCAAAGAATTATTGAATGACCCTTTATGTCACAACAATCACTTTATCACTTGGCTCCTGATTGGCTTACAGTTTATCATTAAGGTTTTGAATTTGTATCAGTAACAACTTTATCTAAAAAAAGTTAACCTATAATTTTATAATTCAAATTTAGCTGATCACCAAATTGTTGTTATGTTTTCACAAGGGGCTATGGTTGGGTGCTAAAAATAACTATGTTCAGGATCTAGATACACACCTTAGTAAATATATGATTTTATATAAATAAGCTGAACATAAAGGATAAAACCAACTATAAACAAAGAGAACATGAACAATTGAAATTCAAAAAAAAGATAATATAAATAGAAAATGTTTGGTGACAGGGGTTTATTGGGGCAGGGAAGAGTGATGCCTAGGAGGCATAATAACGCGGGAAGGAAGATGTAGAGGCAGTGCTGGCCTGGGGGGTCTGGGATTTGGTGGGTTGGGCTTGCAGGTGAGGGGTGTTGGTGGCAGAGGTGGAGGCAGGAGGATTGCACGTGATGGCCGCCATATACTGCTTGTTGTACTCCTCATTGGTCATTGGCTGGATGGGCTGGTAAGTGGCAGTGGCCCGAGGTGGAAGGCGCTTATCCTTACGTGATTGGCTGCCCATGTTCACATGGAAAACCATTTGCGCAAACAAGTCAGCCATCATTTGGTGACCAAAGAGAGAATTGTGGTCAAGGACCCCAAGATAGAGGTCGTTGAAAGCCTGAGGGTGGCGCTCCCGTAATGTGGATCCCATGTTAAAGAAGACAACATCACCCAGATGGACGTCAGCGTGGCCAGCTGGGTACACAGAGGCTTGGTGCCCGCGTCCCTGGATGGCCTCAAGGGCAGTGGAGCTACCCTCCATCTGGTGGCTCAAGAAAACCCAATGCTTTGAATTTGAGCTATCCCAGGAGCCGAGCAATCCACCGAGGATGTGGCTGTATGAGTACCCATTGACAAAATCAGGGTTTGTCCAATAATAGACAAAACCCTTGGCCGACAGCCAGAAATACACCAATGAACATCCCCTTTTTGACCTTCTTCCTTCTGTTTTTGGTGGCAGCTTTTCCCATCTCACCAAAATCATCAAAAGCTATGGATAGCTTATAGTAAGAGATGAAAATGACATCATCTGACAGACTAGTCAGGCATTGGACCAGGGTTGCCTCAATCTTGAGATCATACGGGGAATCCTCAGCGCCATCCCATTGGTTGCCAGCAAAATTGGTAAGAACCCGTACAGAAGCCACCTTCCTGTACATACAGAGCTGCACCATGCGCTCAGACACCCAAATGCCATGGTGAGCAAGCTGCTTCCAGACCTGGGTCAAGGGAAGCTTGGGGTTCCACTGGAGGAGGTCAAGCATGATCAGGTATGCCTCAGTTATCTGGGACTCTTGGGCCTTCTTGGGCTTCTTGGCCGCCCCAATCTGATTCCCCCTGTTCATCATGCTGTTGAATTCTCGCATGACAGTAGCTTGGGTAAATTGTAATTGGTCAGCAATCTGGTCCCATGACAGACCCTGTAGATTCAGTGCCACAATTTCCTGAAGAATTTGGGCAGTGATGATTTGTTGCTTGGGGCGCTGGGTTGCGGGGGCTGAAGCCTGATTGGCTGAGGGAGGGGCAGGTTGGGCAATGGCGGGAAGTTGTTCCAAATTGAGGTTGCCATCCTGATTGGTTGGTTAGTGGGCAGCTTGTGCAGGGGTGGGTGTGGGAGCGGGGACAGCACTAGACGCAAAGTGACTCTCAAACAAGCCAAAGCCATATGGGTTGGGGGACAGTAACAGGTCAGCTTCCTTGTTACCTGCCTCAAAGGCTTGGGTGTAAACAGGTGCCTCCACGTCCTGAGTCTCGCCTCCATTGAAGTTGGCTTGGCTGCTGCTGGCTTGGCTTCTGGTGCCGTTGAAAATATTGCTGTTGAAAACCATATTGAAAAAAACCTAGGATAAAATCACTAAAAGTAGAAATTTTAAAATTTAATGATTTATTTTTATTGTAATCTTGAGTCCATATTTAGAAGGTTCTCAAAACCATTCCATACAAATCTGGAGCCATGAAAATGGATAAAATGCCTCTGTTCCTAAATTGGATAGCTGTTGATTGGCTGTTATACTGTTATTTTTATATTTTAGGCTGCTCATACTGCACATCTTGTGTGAGTTCATTTTGTTTTGTGTTTGTGTAATCTCGCTTCTAGATTACTCAGATTTTGTTTTGTTTTGGTCCTTCTGTTGGTGTCTCATATGAATCCTGATTGGATTATAATATACACTGGAACAGCATCCATCCATTTCACTTGTTGTGTCAGTTCATTTTGTTTGTGGTTTGAACTACACCACTTGATGTTTGATATAATTTTGTATAATGGGCAAGTGAAATTTTGTTTTTGGTTTGACATTTCATTTATTAACCGACAATATTTAAATTATTTGAATCCTGAATCTCGTGCGACTTGGATTTCATTTAAATCTGAAATGATTTCGTTTAAATCTGAGTTCATTTTGCTTGTCGCCATAGCTTTTAAAACTACTGTAACAGAGTTTATATTTTAACCTGATAGTTGGAATTTGCTTAAATTTGAAATCATTTTGTTTAAATCCAAGGTATTTTGGTTGTCGCCATAGCTTTTAAAAATACTGTATGTATAATTTAAACTATCTCTTTAAATTAATTAAACTCACTTTCTCCTCAAGTCTATTCTTTTCATAAAGTTTAAAAATACAATCATATAAAAGTACAGCAAACTAATGTCATTATTAAGCAATGTGTTTCTCCACTTTCAAGTTTATCTACACATTCTGGAGTTGAAAATCTATACAGCTAAACCTCTTTGCCGCAGTTTTCATGGTTGAACCACCAATTTAAAAAATAAGCCTTAAATTCAAATTTATTGAGGTTCAAGTTACCTGATTCTCATTTCAACATCATTTAGGACACACTTCACCAAATTCAACCCACTACTTTCAAAGATCATATAAGGGATCAAAAGTAAGGGTGGGCCAAGTCAAGCTTTTGGTTTGGCTATTGGCTTTAAATTTAAAATAATATTGAAAATAAATTCAATTCAATCCCTTGCTGCTTAAGCGCATTTGAGGTGAAATCACAGACAGATAGACTCAGTTTCATGAATATTAACTTGCTTTTGTTAACATTACCTCACATATATATTAATTGCTAGTTTACTTTACTGACATTCTTATTAGGATGAAGCTATGACAAGCAAGGTTAACTATGTAAAGATGTGAATTTACTTGGATCAGGTGATGCATTTGAGTAGAACATTATATTATTTCACTTGAAAATAAATAAATTCAAAATATGAAAACCAACAATCTCTTATTTAAACTAACATTTATAATCTAATCTCTTTAAATTGATCAAGCTCTCTTTTCTCAAGCAAGTCAATCCTCAACATAGAGGTTAAACATCAAATTATATAAAAGTATAGTAAAGCAATCCAAATTTCAATCTTATTCCCAATCTGTTGCCCTTCTTCCAATTTAATTGACACATTCTAGAGTTGAATAATCTATACAGATAAGCTTCTTTGCTGCAGTTTTCATGGTTGAACCGCCAATTTAAAAATCAAGCAGCTAAGTATAATTTTTTAAAAGTCCTTGTGGTCTATATTCTCATTTATATATAATTTAGGCCACAGTACACTGAAAAAAACCTTAAATCTTTCAAAAATGCCTGTAGGAGATAACATATAAGAATGGGCGAAAATCAAACCTTTAGCTTGGTAATTGACTTTAAATTTTTCTATGGAGATATTAATTTAATCAAATCACTACGGCTTGAGGCCCTAGAGGTGAGATTACAAACATCCAGATAGACAATCTGACTTTTATATATTACTTAGCTATTCAAAAGTCCTTATCATAAGTAGTATTAAGCAAAAATAAAAATTAGTTTTTATATTTTAAAAAAAGAACACCCTATTCACCAACCTCTCTTCAGATTCCGATAGCTACTAGCCTCTCTCAGATCTTTTAACCTCTCTCAACCCCTAGAAGATTAAAATCCCTCGAGCACAAGTGTTCACCAAACCATATTCTCTCTGATCTTCAATTGGTTTCAAGAATGCGACTAGGGATTGAATCTAGCTCAGCCCCTAATCTAAACTTTAGATTATGAACGATTCTGGTGACACCCAGTTTTCAGTTTAAAACTTCTACTTGTGGGGTTTCGAATATTTGTTATTAGAGCTTTCGTGGATTCGATTAGAGCTTTTGCGGAGCAAAGGCATGATATAAAGTAAAGAACCTATATTCTATTGAACACTGTTAAAAATCTTGTTCTAAATAAATATATTTTTAATTCGAATTGGTGAAAAAATGATTGGATTGTTTAAAGCACAAAAGTGAGATTCCGACTGTTTTTAAACAATGAATTGAACTCAAATCAGGACTATGATTTCAGCTCAGCATCTAAAAAGCGAGGTTTAGCTTAGTATCCATATCTAATGCGGTAAAATGGGGAGTGTTAAATTTTATCCAACCAAGTCTCAAATCTGTTTACTTTGCTACTTTACACATTTGGGTAAGAAGATTTTCATCTTTTTTCCACAACCAATTTTCAGTCATACCAATAAAAGCACCCTGACTTTTCTCATTTTTGAATCATCTGAGATTTCAGTCAACATGAAATTTTTAATTTTCTATGAGTAAACAAATGTAAAATGAGATATTATAAAAAGGAGATCACAAGTCTGAGTAATTTAAAGAAGAATTATATGTTTATAAGCAGAACAATTTAATTTAATTTTTACAAGAGCTTTATTTTCAAACCTATGGCAATTTGTTAGAATTA
Organism: Entomophthora muscae; assembly: GCA_014839935.2. NCBI lineage: Eukaryota > Fungi > Entomophthoromycota > Entomophthoromycetes > Entomophthorales > Entomophthoraceae > Entomophthora > Entomophthora muscae. The sequence goes on along the minus strand of QTSX02006711.1, from coordinate 14,606 downwards.
TATCAAACAAAAACCATTAACGGTAAATAAAACAATACTGTAAATTCAGAACCTAAACGTAAAAATGCAGGATTATCAAATCCTTGGTCCAAATTTTGAATCACTTTTGCAGGAAACTCAGCTGAGTGAAAATTAAAATATTTAATAAAACCAACCATTTAATTTGACTTTTTTGGTTTATTTAAAATGGCAAATTTTGAATGTCTTGAGCAGATAACTCAACTAACAAAAGACAAAACACAGCAAACAAATGTGAGATACATGAATCATAAATGCAGGATTATAATGTACAATTTGAGATTTCCTGTGTAAGGGCCGCTAATTCAAAAAATACAAGCCTGGGGATTGAACCCGCAACTATTGCTGTAAAGCAAAAACGCGGGCGACTGCGCAAACCTGCTGGGGGATTTGAACCGCCCACAAACCACCAGGGCGGGTGAAACCCAACTTTTGAAAGAAAGAGCGGTTTAAATTCAATAATAACAATGGTAAGCAACAAGGCAATCAGGGCCAGTTTGTTAACTGGCCCAGGGGGGCTAGCGGCCCCAACAGTAGCAGGGCCACCAGCTCCAATGCTACAAATGAGCTGGGTGGCTCCCTACTTAGAATAAATGATGTTTGATGGGTCATTCAGCAGATCCAGTATCAACTGGGTTTGCTGAGTGATTTAGCAGATAATCCTGTTTCCACCCAGTTTCCCAGTTCCAAATTCTCACCAGTTCTACAATCCAGTCCAGATCCCAGAGCCACCTCACAGCCAGTTCCACAGATTAATGCCACTTCACCCACTGATGTAATGAGACATCATCCGCAGGAAGATGATCCAGATCCTACCCCCAATCAAATAAATCCTGTTGAAGAAGAATCCCAAGCCAATGAAAACCCCGCAATGCCTACAGTTTCCAACCATTCCATTGGGTCAAGATCAGATGAGCAGCCACTCAACCAGGAATATTCACCAGCAGTTAACAATTCCCCTACCCAGAAGCAGGTCTAATTTGCCAAGCAGCCCCAGCCCTAAATAATTGAGCAGGATATAATTAACTGCCAATCAGCTACCAGCAATCCACAGATGAAACCAGATGAGCCAAACCCAGACCCCAGAACTGCCCCCAGCCATGAATTAGGCAGCCAATCCCACAACCCAAGCCCAGAGAACTTCCCATCCACACAGTCCAAAATTCTTGGGACCTTATCCCCTGTTCCTAAGGATGCCTTCCCCACTCCCAAAGTACCTGTGACCAAGGGTTGGACTACTGGAGTCCATCAAAGAGCTGCCAGTAGTTGCTTCCAAGGAAGACCATATGAATGGTACAAGAACCATTTCCCTTCAATTAAGAAAATTGCAGACAACGTTAAATAAAGTGTATGGTCCATAGAGTAGTCTTTGCCTTCATACCCCATATACTATTATCACCTTGGACTATCCCTTATCAACCAATTCAGTCATCAGCGTCACCACTAGTAGAAACAGTAGAACCCTTAGCCATGGACTACCAACCAGGGCCCAGCCCTGGATGGACCAGCAGCTTCAACCCTCCTACTCCTCCTCTAACCCCACAACCTACTGCTGAAGTCATTCCTTATGACCACAGCAGATATGGGATGGTCATTCTGACTGTCCTTAGTCTAGCTGAAGTTATAGTACCTCAACTAGGAGCCTATTGCCCACTTGCAGCCAGAATGCTGTACCTATCCCGCTCCTTGCCCTTTCTGTATTGGGCCTTGGTGTCAAGATATCCTGATGGATGGACTCCTTCACAGTCTCCTTGGTTTGATGCTACACCCGGCCATGACATCTTGTATGGCTAACAAATCATAGACAACATGTAAAAAGTAACAAATATGAAATTGTGGGATTGTCAAATCCAAGAACCAAATTTCAAATAAAAAATGAGGTGAATTTGAAATAAATATAATTTATGGACATCTCAAACAGGAAGTCAAAGGATCTAGAGTGGATTTGTGCTAATTCTTTTAGAAATCACAGTCATTCTCAAAAATCACCCTATTCCAGTTTAGGATGGCTAAAATTTGGATTCTACTATTCACAAAATTAACATACTTAACAATAAAATTGGCTAAAAAATACACTTTTCTTTTCAAGTTTAATTTTTTAATGAAAATTCATTATGCCTTCTTTTAATAACAACCAAATAAATGAGCTGTTCCCCGGCCTTGAAAAAATTATACAGGGCTACACTGGGTCTTCCAACAGTAAAGCCTCTGTCTATGATCACACCCAACCTGCATGCCCCTCCCTAAGCACTACCCAGGAGTGTGTTCTTTCTTCCACGTCCTCAAGCGTAGCCTTGTTTGAACACCACGTACAGGCAACTGCTATTCCAGATTGTGTATCAACACTAGCATCTGAAATCATCCAATTTAGCCAAGAGGTTGCCCAGGGAAGCTGAAATCCTGAAACAACCAATCAGATGGCAACATCCAGTTCCCAAGACAAACACATCCCACTTCCAGCCAATCAGCCTGAAAAATGCAGAAGAAAGCTAATTACTCCAGAAATTGTTCTCAAAATGGTCAAAAAGCAAGAGATGCTTATATCTCTCTGGGAAATTGCAGCCGTGATGGTTTTTGCAAAATCCACTGTGGCTGCAACCCTGCAAGCCCATGCCAACTGTGGCCCCTCTCCCAAGAAGACCCCAAATGGAGCCCATACTTCAACTGATAATGAAAAAGCCCATCCCCTTATGATGGCCATCATGAAACGTGACCCGTGAATGTCCCTGGTCCAGGTTTTTCTCCAACTGGGACTCCATGGCATTTTTACAAATAAGAGAACAGTCAATTTGTGGATACACAGAGTTGTGGTTGCTGCTAGAATCTTGTCCAATAAAGTCCTCATTGGTCCCAGTTTGGTGGATACCAACTGCTACAATTCAACCATTATTAATTTTATAAAAGGGATGGCAATGAGGACTCCAATGACGCCATCTTCTTGTCATATGCCAAGATTTCTGCAAGTATCTAAGATTATGGAGAAAAGTGTATCTAATCTGACGTCTACAATGCGGCCCAATTTTGTATCAATTTGTTGGAGTTTTACTGGTAGTTTCCCATTGGATGTCAATTATATCTCAGCAATATCAAACACCACAGATGAGTATGCATACAAGACAGAGCTCAAGAACATGCTGGAGGAGTGGGCTATCCAACAAGCCGTGTACACAGTTGTAATTAGTGCTGAGATGGAACAGTGTGAGTGGGCAACCAAAGAAATTAGGTCTGTGGGGCATACCTGTTGGTCCTACCCCACCAACCACACTTATACGCCTCTTGCAGATGTATGTCTTTACAATTTTGGTTTGGCTATCAGGCACTCAAAGTCTGCCACCTACAACAAACTATACAACCAAATTGAAAAGGGATATGAGCTTTTCCCTTCTATATTTGTCCAGGACTTATTAGATCTTGTCATCTTCTATGCAAGTGATAGTGATAAGTCAAGAAAGGTCTCCTGCTTCCCCCATGCTCATCCATTTGGTTTGTCAAGCCCACATATGTGACAGAAAAAGAATTTGAGCAATTGAAGCAATCAGCTCTTTCCGCCTTTTCCAAGTCAACAAACCAAGTCTCCCCAACTCCCCCATCAAGGCCAAGCCATCCACCTTCCAACCCTGACTCCCAAACCACCATCCATTCCCTCCCCACTACCTCTGATGCCATCTCTTTTACAGGTGCAGATGATGCAATGTACATTCTGCCCATTCCTCCCCTTCTTGTCCTTTAGTGAGTAAAATAGAACCTTTCTTTGTGACAAATTATTAAAATTGGTTTTATTTCTTCCAATTCACAATTAATAATATATTATTTTTACATTATCAACATTACTCATAATTAATACAATGTTGTAAATTTGATGTAGTAACATATAATTATTTTCATAATAATTTTATCATTATCAATCATAAAGTAAGGACCTACAAATGTAAATATTACATTAGAATATTGCAATTAGACGTCAACTCTTGAAATTTTGATATTATGTGCATAACTCAATGCATTTTTCATAATAAAATTCATTGTAAACTTGGAACTTTTATTGAAATTTTATAATTGGACTGTGTCTATATTAGGGAGCCATTAACAATTATTACAAATATTAATACATAGTGCATTTTACAGCTTGTATATTTACCTATTGATAATGATTCTGTAAAATTTAAGTTGGATTTTGTGAGTTAGTGATAATTCAATGAATCAATCAATCACTGTTTATGACCATTATGTGACCGTACTACAGTCACATTGGGCTGTAGTTTCACTAATGAGGTTGAATTGTGATGAAATTCATAGGTTGAAATTCATAACAATATGATTACCTTGGAGATATTTTCCAGCATAGTAATTGATACCCAGGAATCAATTAGGCTGTACTAATTGAGGGCTAAAATGAATAATCTGAACAATTCAGATTATGAGACTAGGTGTATCAAACCAATTGATTAACTGGGAAGGTTAATTAATATATACCCTGGAATATGATTAATGGGGATTTAATCATAGGGCCAAAATGGACTTGACTGTGTCAAGTAAATACTTGTTGTCTTCAAACAAATTAGTTCACTGGGAAGATCAATTAATATATGCTGGGAATATAATTAATGGGGATTTAATTATATTGTTTAATTGCCTTGACTGTGTCAAGAAGTTTGGTTAAGGTGAACCATAAATAAACCCCCAAATTTTGGGTTAAAACACTGTTTTGGCAAATTAATTAGGTTAGAAGTGCCACCTAATTGATTTGTAAAGCAACCAAGGCGCCGCCCAGTGAATGTTTCAGACGCTGGGGCGCCGCCTGAGAAAGTTTCTGGGCGCCGTGGTGGCGCCTGATTTGAGTTTCAAAGTGTTTTAATGGGTTTTTAACGCAAAAAACCATTAAATGCAAAAATATATAAATATAGACAATGATGTCTATGCATTCAGGATTGATCAACTGGTTCCAAGTTGAAACAAGGATAGTTTAGATCAGGAATACATATATTCTACAGGGTTTTGGCGCCAGAAGCCCAAAATGCTTCAAGCCAAAACAATACATTATCACAGAAGGAATCAGGTGATTCTGGAATGTATTAGAGCACATTCTTATAGGTTAAGAGTGTGAAGATCTTTTTGGTAAAGATCTGGATTGAATGATGCTGTTATGTCATAAACTATGATATAGGAATCCAGGTGTGATTCTGGAACCAGAGGGGGTTTCAGCTGAATATACCCTGACTGGTATATAATGAAAACATGTTAATAATTAATAAAAGATGATACTTATGTGTGACAATGGTTGCTTTCCCCTCAATCATTTTATGCTTTATGTTTGTTTTACTTTTAACTAAAAGAAGACTACCATGGAATGAAAGATATGGTCTGCAGCTAAGACTATGGGAAGTGAAAGTATGGAAGTGATCACCAGATGGCAACAAGTTTAACGCCAATATTGCTTGCCTGGAATACAAGCTCATCAAATCTTACATAAATGATTTCTTGCTAAACTGTAAAAGAGTCAGACCAGGATAATGAAGAAGCAAGCATGAATTTCCCAGATCTGTCACACATTAATTGGCTGATTTTCTTTTCTGTGGCAATTGTGCATTTTCTGATAATTACGCGCTGGTATCCCATTGGTTAGTTTCACATCCCATCACACAGGCAATAGGAAACGTGGTTGTCACCCTGACCACATCTGGTCTTGGGGTGGTGACCACATTTCCTATTGCCTGTGTGATGGGATGTGAAACCAACCAATGGGATACCAGCACATAATTATCAGAAAATGTACAATTGCCACAGCAAAGAAAACCAGCCAATTAATGGTCATAACCAGTGATTGATTGATTCATTGAATTATTACTAACTCACAAAATCCAACTTAAATTTTACAGAATCCTAATTAATAGGTAAATATGCAAGCTGTAAAATGCACTATGTATTAATATTTGTAATAAGTGTTAATGGCTCCCTAATATAGACACAGTCCAATTATAAAATTTCAATAAAAGTGCCAAGTTTACAATGAATTTTATTATACAGAATTCATTGAGCTAAATACATAATATCTAAATATCAAGACTTAACGTCTAGTTGCAACATCTTAATGTAATATTCACAATTCAATGTGAGATATCATAAAATACTAAGTTTCAAATAAAAAAGTTACATACTATAAAAATATAATCTACATGTCCTAATTCAGATGGCTAGTTTACTGTAAATTCAGAACCTAAAGGTAAAAATGCGGGATTGTCAAATTCTTTTGTGTGAACTCACCAACTTAATGGAGTAATTTTCATCCCAGAACAACTTACTTTTTTATATAAAATGATGAAAAAAATTCCAGGAAGTTAGTGAGTTCACACAAAAGAATTTTTTACAATCCCGCATTTTTACCTTTAGGTTCTTAATCTACAGTAATGCAATTCTGGGGTGTTTTTTAATGTGTTATGCTATTTTTTGTATGATTGCAAGTTATTTTTATTATTTGCAATAATTGTCATACAGTAGTTTTAAAAGCTATGACAACAACCAAAAATACCTCAGATTTAAACAAAATGATTTCAGATTTAAACAAAATCCAAGTTGCGCAAGATTAAGGATTCAATTAATTTAAAAAAATTCAGTTAATAAATGAACTGTCAAACCAAAAACAAAATTTCACTAGCCCATTATACAAAATTATAGCAAATAGCAAGCAGTGTTGTTTAAACCACAAACAAAATGAACTGACACAACAAGTGAGATGGATGGATGCTAGTACGGAATATATTATAATCCAATCAGGATTCATATGAGGCACCAACAGAAGGACTAAAATAAAACAAAATTTGAGCCAACTAGAAGCAAGATTCCACAAGCACAAAAAAAATAAAGTCACACAAGATGTGTAGTATGGCAGCCTAAAATAGAAAAATAACAATTTAACAGCCAATCACCAGCTATCCAATTTAGGAACAGAGGCATTTTATTCATTTTTGTGGCTTCTGATTTGTATGAAATGGTTTTGAGAACCTTCCAAATATGGACTCAAGATTACAATAAAAATAAATTTTAAAATTTTAAAATTTCTACTTTTAGTGATTTTATCCTAGGTTTTTTTAAAGATGGTTTTCAATAGCAACAACATTTTCAACAGTGTCAGCAACCAAGCCAGTGGCAGCCAAGCCAGCTTTAATGGAGGCAAGGCTTAGGGCGTGGAGGCACCCATTTATACCCAAGCCTTTGAGGAAGGTAACAAGGAAGCCGACCTATACCTGACCCCCAACCCCTATGGCTTTGACTTTTTCAGTAGTCACATAGTGTCTAGCTCTGCCCCTGCTCCTGTACCCACCCCCGCACAAGCTGCCTGCCAACCAATCAATCAGGATGGCAACCTCAATCCATAACAAATTGCTGCCATCACCCAATCTGCCCCCCTATAGCCAATCAGGCTTCAGCCCCTGCAACCCAGCGCCCCAAGCAACAAATCATCACCACCCAAATTCTCTAGGAAATTGTGGCACTGAACCTGCAGGTTCTGTCTTAGGATCAGATTTCTGACCAATTAAAATTTACCTGAGCCACCATAATGCAGGAGTTCAACAACCTAATGAATAAGGGGAATCTGATCGGAACAGCCAAGAAGCCCAAGAAGGCCCCCAAGTCCCAAATCAATGAGGCATACCCAATCATGATTGATCTATTGCAGCAGGACCCCAAGCTTCCCTTGACCCAGGTCCAGAAGCAACTTGTGCACCATAGCATTTGGGTGTCTGAGCGCATGGTGCAGCTCTGGATACATGAAAAGGTGGCTTCAATATGGATTCTTACCAATGTTGCCGGCAACCAATGGGATGGTGCTGAGGATTCCCCATATGATCCCATCATCAAATTTATCCTGGTTTGATGCTTGAATAGTCTATCAGATGACGCCATGTTCATCTCCTACTACAAGCTATCAATAGATTTTGATGATTTTGGCGAGTAAGGAAGAGCCACCACTCAAAAAGAGAGGAAGAAGGTCAAGAAGGGGACTTTCATTGGTGCGTTTCTGGCTGTTTCAGCCAAGGGTTCTGTCTATTATCAGACAAACCCAGATTTTATTGATGGCTACTTGTACAGCCACATCCTTGGTGGATTACTTGACTCCTGGGATGACTCAAATTCAAAGCACTGGGTTTTCTTGAGCCACCAGATAGAGGTAGCACCACCACCCTTGAGGCCATCCAGCAACACGGGCACCAGGCCTCTGTATACCCAGCTGGCCACACAGACATCCATCTGACTGATGTTGTCTTCTTCAATATCAGAGACACAGTACAGGAGCGCCACCCTCAGACTTTCAATGACCTCTAACTTGGGGTCCTTGACCACAATTTTCTCTTTGGTCACCAAATGATGGCAGACCTGTTTACCCAAATTTTCTTTCATGTGAATATGGGTAACTAATTGCAGAAGGACAAGTGCCTCCCACCCAGTGCCACTGCCACCTATCAACCAATCCAGCCAATGACAGACAAGGAATACCAATAACAGTATATAGCGGCCATCACGCAAAATCCTCCTACCCCTACCCCCGCCACTCCCCATCTTCCAGCCCCACCCACCCAATCCCAGACCCCCAGGTCAGCACCACCTCTACATCTTCCTTCCTGCACTATTCTGCCTACTAGGCATCACTCTTCCCCACCCCAATAAACCCCCTATTGCCAAACATTTTCTATTTATATTATCTTTATTTTGAATTTCAATTGTTCATGTTCTCTTTGTTTATAGTTGGTTTTATTCTTTATGTTCAGCTTATTTCTATAAATTGTATGTTTACTATGCTGTGTATCTAGATCCAGAACACAGTTATTTTTAGCACTTTGCATTACCCCTTATGATAATACTAGGTGGTTGCCCCATCCAAGGACATAATTAAAGTTGAATTTAATAAATCAATTAATTTTTTTTGTCTTTTTAGGCCTGTATTACTTATTGCATGTTTAATTAAAATTATATTTAATTGCTTTATTAAAAGGTAATTTCAAGTATATTTATTTAAATTTAAATTTAAATTGTATACTCCAAGTATAAATAAAAACTAAACCTAAATAAGTATAGTATCACTATTAATTTTAGTAAGGCTAAACTAATTATTTAAAATTTAGTAATTGATTTTTAATGTCTGTAAAAATGTAGAACTGATCTGCAGCTTTTAAATAAGCTATTGGACATCAAAATCGGCTTAGTATTCACTGAGATACATTGATTTTAGTTTTTGTAGTGTGTATTAAAAGTAAATTTAGATAATATCAAATCGAGTCTGAGTCTTTGATTATGACGTGAACCCGATTCCAGCACTTAACTATATATCTCAGCAGCTAGAGCTATCATGTTTGGTACCATTTTGATTGAAATCATCTGAAAAATTGATCTACGTCCTCTGAATTTCATGAGATCATTATATTAAATCATAATTTTATCATAGTATTTTTACTCCACTGATGTTCTTTTGGGATGAAGCTTTGGCAAGAAAGGTTTACTCTGAAACAATAAGGAGCTACTTGGATCAGGTGGCATCGAATTGGAATGCTCTATTATTTCACTTGAATGATAAGAATTTCGAAATGTCCAAGCCAACCATCCCCTTCTTTAAACTAATATTTATATTTATAATTTAAAATGTATTGCTTTAAATTGACCAAGCTCTCTTTTCGTCGTCAATTCAATCCTCAGCACAGAGCATAACCATCCAATCATATAAAACAATCTAAAACAATTGCTGCTTCTCTTCCAGTTTTAATCCACCCATTCTAGAGTCGGGTAATATATATTAATCATGCCTTTGCTCCATAAAAGCTCTAATCGAATCCACATTAGCTCTAATAACAAATATTCGAAACCCCACAAGTAGAAGTTTTAAACTGAAAACTGGGTGTCACCAGAATCGTTCATAATCTAAAGTTTAGATTAGGGGCTGAGCTAGATTCAATCCCTAGTCGCATTCTTGAAACCAATTGAAGATCAGAGAGAATATGGTTTGGTGAACACTTGTGCTCGAGGGATTTTAATCTTCTAGGGGTTGAGAGAGGTTAAAAGATCTGAGAGAGGCTAGTAGCTATCGGAATCTGAAGAGAGGTTGGTGAATAGGGTGTTCTTTTTTAAAATATAAAAACTAATTTTTATTTTTGCTTAATACTACTTATGATAAGGACTTTTGAATAGCTAAGTAATATATAAAAGTCAGATTGTCTATCTGGATGTTTGTAATCTCACCTCTAGGGCCTCAAGCCGTAGTGATTTGATTAAATTAATATCTCCATAGAAAAATTTAAAGTCAATTACCAAGCTAAAGGTTTGATTTTCGCCCATTCTTATATGTTATCTCCTACAGGCATTTTTGAAAGATTTAAGGTTTTTTTCAGTGTACTGTGGCCTAAATTATATATAAATGAGAATATAGACCACAAGGACTTTTAAAAAATTATACTTAGCTGCTTGATTTTTAAATTGGCGGTTCAACCATGAAAACTGCAGCAAAGAAGCTTATCTGTATAGATTATTCAACTCTAGAATGTGTCAATTAAATTGGAAGAAGGGCAACAGATTGGGAATAAGATTGAAATTTGGATTGCTTTACTATACTTTTATATAATTTGATGTTTAACCTCTATGTTGAGGATTGACTTGCTTGAGAAAAGAGAGCTTGATCAATTTAAAGAGATTAGATTATAAATGTTAGTTTAAATAAGAGATTGTTGGTTTTCATATTTTGAATTTATTTATTTTCAAGTGAAATAATATAATGTTCTACTCAAATGCATCACCTGATCCAAGTAAATTCACATCTTTACATAGTTAACCTTGCTTGTCATAGCTTCATCCTAATAAGAATGTCAGTAAAGTAAACTAGCAATTAATATATATGTGAGGTAATGTTAACAAAAGCAAGTTAATATTCATGAAACTGAGTCTATCTGTCTGTGATTTCACCTCAAATGCGCTTAAGCAGCAAGGGATTGAATTGAATTTATTTTCAATATTATTTTAAATTTAAAGCCAATAGCCAAACCAAAAGCTTGACTTGGCCCACCCTTACTTTTGATCCCTTATATGATCTTTGAAAGTAGTGGGTTGAATTTGGTGAAGTGTGTCCTAAATGATGTTGAAATGAGAATCAGGTAACTTGAACCTCAATAAATTTGAATTTAAGGCTTATTTTTTAAATTGGTGGTTCAACCATGAAAACTGCGGCAAAGAGGTTTAGCTGTATAGATTTTCAACTCCAGAATGTGTAGATAAACTTGAAAGTGGAGAAACACATTGCTTAATAATGACATTAGTTTGCTGTACTTTTATATGATTGTATTTTTAAACTTTATGAAAAGAATAGACTTGAGGAGAAAGTGAGTTTAATTAATTTAAAGAGATAGTTTTAATTATAGATACAGTAGTTTTAAAAGCTATGGCAACAACCAAAAATACCTCAGATTTAAACAAAATGATTTCAGATTTAAGGAAATTCCAACTATCAGGTTAAAATATAAACTATGTTAACAGGGATTTTTGGCGTTAATGAACAAGTTGGGTCAACACAGCAACAAATTGCTCACACGCCAAACAAAACTATTCAAAATAAAAACCAAAATACATGTATCCACAAACAAAATGGTGTGAGCTGACTTTTGGTGTACATATGGGACATTATTTTTCTTGTTATGCCTAGGCGCCAGATTGGTTAGATTATAACTTAATCACATTATTCATATTCAAATTATTCAGAAAGAGTAAAATACAATCAATCCCAAATATTTAATTGATCTTGGGCTTGGGTGATTTTATAATTGAAAATTGCAACTTATAGTACTACTGAAAATATCTTAAGTGCTACTACAAACCAAAAATATTTATGATGAGTTGCATGGGAGAGTAATAGCAGCCCCAAAGCTATAAATGCTATTACCCTATCTTTGGCTCATCATAAATATTCTTAGTTTGTTTCAGAAAAAAAGGTTGTTGTTTTTGAAAGACTGATAACTCTATTTAAAATACACCCTCTAGTAAGCTGCCCTACTTCATGAACTTGCCCCAATACACTACTAGCATCTTCTGATATTTTTGTTTCTCTGGTATCATCACGTGATTTCAAATGATAAAATATCTCAGAATATTCTGAGAAGCTTTCAAATGTTAAAGGTGAAGTATATAACTTCCCATCTTTCATCAAATATGAAAGATTAATGCGCAGATTTTTAACTTCAAGCTCTCTTTTTATAGGCCTAAATTTCCTTTCATAAATATAAAAAAATGCTTTTTGGGAAACAATTGAACCAGTTAAAGCTGAATTGTATAATTCTTTTCTTCTTTCTTCTTTCTCACAAATATTTTTTAGATCATTAATGTTGTTAATATAAAGTACATTTTCTTTTTCCTTTAAATTTTTTGATATTACACCAAAGTGACCATCAACAATGCTTTTTCCATGGCATTCAACAAAACGGTTATATTTTATGGAACCCTTAATATATTTAGGTGCCTCTTTAAATAAGTAATATAAAAATTCATATGATCTAAAATGATTTCCATTATCTGTCCATACTTTTATATTTTTTATTTTTTATTTTTTTAAATCTATCTAATTTAAGAAGACTTATTAGACATTCACCTGAAAATAAAGAATCATGTGATAATATTTGAGACAAAAAATCATGATATTCATATTTAATTTTATTGTTTTCTTTAAAAACTAATGCAAACCCTAATAATGAGATTGGTTTTTTTGAATAAAAACAATTATTGGTCTCAATTGGACCACCTCCAACCTTTAAGTTTTCTTTATAATCTATAACTACAACACAAGACTCATCATCTAGTTCATTAATATCTTTTTTATATTCACAATTTTGATGAACATAAAAGTCTTGGTGCTGATTAATAGTCTTTAAGTCATTGTCTATAGATTCTGGTAATGGTAAGTTTTTACTTTCACATTCTTCCTTCTTTTTTCTAGTGAATTTTTTAAATTACAAATATTGCACATATCGGTTTGTTTTTTACTTTTTATTATATTTTTAGGGATTAATTTATAGTAAGTGGAAATTGAAACTGAAATTTCATTTTTTATTTTCATATTTTCATATATTTCTTTTTTTGTTTTAAGTAGAGAGTATTTAATTTCAGTTGAGTAATTACTCATCTCTTTTTCTATATCTTTATAAATTTTTTCAGGCACTTTTTTTGTAAACTGGCTTGTTTCAAAAGAATTTTCCAGCAATTTTTTAATTATTTTTTTAGTTATTTCTTTTTTTAATGAATAGTTATTATTTTTTTGGCTTTTTTTGTTTAAGCTTACATTTTTATTTTTATTTATTTTTCTTGAGTATTCAAACTCACTTTTAGTTATATTAAACCCCATATCATTAAGCTCTTTTAAAGAGTAACTGGAAGTAACCAGAGATCGCAAGGCTGGGAGATGTTTTTGGGGAGAAGATTTCATGAGATCCTTTAAGTTTTCAATGAACTCATTGCCTTTTTGATTTTGAATAGTTGGCAGGAACTGAGCTTTCCCAAATTTAGTTTGAGTAAGGAAGTACTTGATGAAATTATCAAGATCATCACCAGCAATAAAGAGGAATGCCTTTTTTAACATTGCAATTCTCTCTCTTTTTGTTGAAGCTCCCAAGGAAAAAAAGGGTAGCATGGAAGAAGTAAATTTAACTGAGGACATGGTAGTATTTTGAATCTGTAATTAGGTCAGATCTTTGATGTGTGCCTTAATGATGGAGTAGTTATGATCAGAATGTGGTCTTTGAATTGGGTTATTTGGATTAGAAGCTTTGTGGTACTTTAGCTCTTATATACCAAGCTAAATGACACCATTCTGAAAGAAATGGTGTGATAGCTTTTATTATAGTTTGAACTTGAATTTATGTTTGCAGAAATTAATTAAATACCCAGTTTTCATGCACAAGTGATATATGTGAAGCAGCTAAGCATTATTATTACATCATATCCTCTTTGTAATCAATGCAAATCAATTAAAATGATGTATTCAGTTAATTGTAACTCTTCCGCATATTTTTAAATGATAAAATATTAAAGAATTCCATTTAAAGAATGCTCAATTTGAGGTTCGAAGCTCACTTGAACCTTAAAATCAATCTAAACAGTGATAAAAACATCCTAACTTCAAACTATCATAAAATCCTAGAGAATTGAGCTTTTTAAATAAAATAAAATGCGAAAATAAAGCTCTCAATCTTATCTTTAATTTCGTCAAATAAAAAACATCTGTTGTGTATTCAAAAAAGAGTATTTATTAGCTTTGAAGTGATCTACTTTATATCATTAGATATAATCATATAATAAAATCTGGATTATGCTCTTTTAAATTACTTTCGCTTTAATATTGAGCATAGTATACATATTAAAATTTTTACACCAATAGAAAGATAAGATTCTTAGCTTCATTTTGATAGTTTACAGTGTGAAAAAATATTAATTTTTCATTGAGTTATTAATGTTTTAAATATAAATTGTGTAATTAGTTACTTTTTCAAAATCGAACTGTGTTATGCTGCGACTTGAGCAGCATGTGCATTAGAAAATGGCCTAATCTCTAAAATAATGACCCATAT